>PVIH01002392.1:0-191657 GCA_004025045.1 Sigmodon hispidus | reverse complement strand
TGAAAGACGTCCAGCTGCATCTCGAGCGCCAGTGGAACATGTGGATTCCAGGATTTGGCTCTGAGGAAATCCGACCCTACAAAAAAGCTTGCACCACAGAAGCTCACAAACAGAGGATGGCATTGATCCGAAAAACAACCAAGAAATAACACAGGGGACCGTCAGGGAATGGACAACATGTATTTGGAGATACTTGAGCCTAGACCTCAGCCATCTCATCCTTGGATTTTTTTTTTTAAAATGCTTTACAGAGAAGCATATATTTTTTATTAACAGTGCAGCAATATCTATAATGACTGAGAAGATCTGCCAAAAGAATAAAGCCTCCTACCCCAACTTCTGGTCCCTTTTCCCTGCCGTCTCAAAGAGAAGCAGTGTATCTTCCGGAGAAGACTTTACCTGTGGTTTACCTTATAAATGATCAACTGTAGGTAGAACAGTATGGTCCTGTTGAGACAGTTGTTAGCAGGTTTGTAGAGGGTTTGTCTTCTCCTTCCCCATCTCTGTACTTTGTAATGTCAGTGTTTATATGAATATGAACTTGATTTGCTTTTCCAGAATAAAGAACTTATTAATTGAAGACACAGGGTGCATAGCTGAGAGCCTTTGAAATGCCAGCCAGGACCAGCCAGGCTGGGGCGTGGCATTCAGGAGGCAGCAGCACAGGCCCTGCTCTGTAAGGAACAGCCAGCAGTAGGAATTGGGAGTCCAGTTTCTCTGCCACCAGACAGGGTAATCTAGCCCCGAATAAACAAGCATTCTAGTTCTGATAAAAAAAAAAAAAAAAAAAAGAACAATGATTTGGGAACTAACACATGTTATATGATCTGTTTTGCTTATTAGTAGGCAATGTAATAGAAGTTTTCTGGAGACTCCCAGTTAAGGAACCCAGGGGATTTGTGGTGGGCGTGAGTGCTTTGAGATTTTCCCCATAGTCATTGTTTATAAAGTAGAAGTCAGGAGTCCAGCCCCAGGAGACAGACCGCTAATATAAGCATTCCAGCCCAGCTTCTAACTAACTCACCTTGAACTGGACCTCTCAGCTTCCTCACCTGTAAAATGGGCATGTTAAGAGAACCTACTTCAAAGGATGGCTGTTCTCCAGCTGTTGGCTCAGGGCCTCACCATAAGAACCCAGTACAGTTACACTGGCCACTGTAAAGCCCTGGGTGCAAATAAGCCTTCCATCCCTCCTCCCTGCAGATCTGCTCATGAGCTTGGCCTATAAGTCCTAACTGAATGAATAAGTCCTGTGTGCCTTAGGCAGGGTGCTAAATCCTCCGACTTCTAACAGGACCAAGTAGAGAGGTAGGCAGAGAAACCCACCATCTTGAACTCTTATAAAACAGCAGAAAAGATCCCTTGAAACAGTGAGGAACTTTCAGAAGTCAGGTGTTGGGGAAGTAATGTGAGACCACAGTAATGAATTGAATCTCAGCATAAAATAAGTATGCCCTAAGGTGGGCCAATCCTCAGGATAACAGGCTTCATTCCTGGACTTACTTGTCATCCTTAGAGTCCCCTAGCCAAGCAAAGACACCATTTAGCTCTCTAAGACCAGACCTCATGCTGTTGTCTCACCATTTTGTACAGATGGGCAAAGTGGCATTCTTCACATGGGGGAGACGCTCCACCCTGTAAAGGGCATACCACATTTGGTGTGTTGAACCCATGCCCAAAGAGAGTTTCTTTGCACAGTTTCTAAAACCAGAGAAGGCTCAAAATTGGCTAAGAGCCATGTTCAAGCAAAGATGGAAAGGATTTAAAGGTGGTTACTTAAATAAAGCAGTGGCTTTGCAAAAGAATCAAGCAAGACAGCTTCCCAATGAGTTTGAACCTCACCATCAAAAACGGATGTTGCCATAAGTCTTCCTGGAGAACGTGATCACACAGCGACTTGAAGATTGATTTCCAATGGGACATCTTTCTCTAGTTACCAAGGGCTATACCTTCTTGTTTATTTTTGTTACATTTTTTCCCTCTGCTGTGTAAATAATAATATTCCTGGTGCTTCTTATTCCCAGAATTTCTTATAAAGTATTTGATTTTTAAAAGTAGAATAGCTTGCTGTGCTTCCCTAACAAGCCATCTGCTGTCTCTGATACTACATTTTCTACTTATGGGAAGTAAATTATTTCAGTCTGGCATACTGTCTTCCATCTTTTTGTGAGCAATACCATGGTAGCAAAAAAAGGCTCTTGGTGTTAGTTTTTGTGCTTATGTGTATTATGCAAGTCCAACATTCACCTCTTACTCCCTAATTCCCACAGGGATGGTCCTCTCTAAGATGATACCCTGCTGACATCCACCAGCCAGCTCCTTGTCTGCAGAGAATATAGTTCATGATTAACTCCCCACTGCTTAGTAAATGGAGTCTCAGCCCAGGAGGGGAGGGGCTGTGAAGGTGGGCAGGCGAGGGCAGAGTGTTCTGCTAATTCCAGTGTCAGAGGGAATCTACTTGATGCTAGAATGGTGTGTGTTAACCATTGGATTAATTAACTTTTGGATTCATCTCTGCATCCAGAGTCTTTAAAAAACACACTGTATTTTCTAAACAAGAAGGTTAGGGTTAGGGTTAGGGTAACCCTAACCCTTGGTAACTAGAGAAAGATGTCCCATTGGAAATCAATCTTCAAGACTCTGTGTGATCACGTTCTCCAGGAAGAGTTGTGGCAACATCCATTTTTGATGGTGAGGTTCAAACTCATTGGGAAGCTGTCTTGCTTGATTCTTTTGCAAAGCCAATGCTTTATTCAAGTAACCACCTTTAAATCCTTTCCATCTTTGCTTGAATATGGCTCTTAGTCAATTTTGAGCTTTGTCTGGCATGCATGTTTATGTGTACTTTTGGAAGTAAAAGTCAGCAATGAGTGTCTGTCTCGAGAGTCTTTCACTTTTTAAAAAAGCATATATTTAAAAGCATTTTTTGTATACAATATATTTTAATTCTATCCTACCCCCAACTCCTTCCAGATTCTCCCCACCTCCCTACCAACACAACCTCACTTCTTTCCCTCTCAAAAAACAAACAAAAACCCATTTAAAAGGTCAAAACAAACAAACAAAAATACTAAAACAAAATAGAGTCTGTTTTGTGTTGCCAGCCAGTCCTCAGCATGGGACCTGCCCTGGAGCTGGCTCATGTACCCAGAGAGACTCCACCAAAGAAAACTGACTTTCCCTTTCTCAGAAGGTATCAATTGCAAAGGTTCTTGGTTGAGGTGAGATCTGTATTCACTTGCCCTTCTCTGTGCTAGGACGTTGTCTGATTTGGACTTGAGTTGGTACGGTCCATGCTTTTACAGTCTCGGATTCCAAACTCTGGTTCCTTGGAGTCATCCACCACCTTTGGCTCTTAAAAAGATAAATGTAGTACTAAGTATTCCAAAGTCACTCTGCATACCCTTTACCTTAATTGGGGGGACATGGTCTCTTTCTGAACCTAGAGCTTACTGAATTGGCTACGTTAGTCAGCCAGCCCCAGGAATCCTCCTGCCTCTCGCTCCTCATCAGGGGATTGCAAGTGTATACAACCATGCCTATTTTTGTTTGTTTGTTGTTAACGGTACTCAATGCCAACTCTTCATATTTGTATGGTAAACGCTTTACCAACTGGGTGGTCTTGCCAGCTTCTATATGATCAACTTTAAAAGAAAGAAGGTCTTAGAAATATCAAACGTAGAATAACCTTTAAAAGCACAATTGTTTTGAAAATCAAACATATTTCTCTTTGTCCAGCGAGGCATGAGTTTTATTTGGAAATGAACACACACCATATGATCTGCTTTGTTTCTTGGCAGGCATAGCTGATTATTGTCCCAAAGTAAGAACTTTTTGACCAAATTGAAAGGAGCCTTAAGCAATACTTACAGTGACGTCAAATGAATGAATTCTCATGTAAATTATTCACATATGCCTCTGTGTTGATTGTCATAGCTTCCTAGCAAGAATTAAAGTTAGTGTGAGATGATTTTGTTATTTCAAGGTGTTATTTTCAATCTTATGCCCCTTTTCCAGCCTGCTCTAAAACCCTAATGTTCTTACATAAATCTTAGAATAGACTTGTCAGTTACTTCAAAAATACCTGGTTAGCAACAAGCAGTGGTGGCACATGCCTTTAATCCTAGCTCTTGGGAAGACAGATCTTCATGAATTTGAGGCCAGCCTGGTCTACAAAGTGAATACCAAGACAGCCACTGCAGTGACATGGAAATAATAATAATAATAATAATAATAATAATAAATATAAAAATGCCTGGTTAGATTTTGGACTATGGAAATGTTGACTCTAGGCATTAGACAGGGTGACAAATGGCTATCTCAGACAGTACCAAGCAGTATATTCTGTAATTTTGGTATGTTCATTCATTTAAAAAAATAGGTCTTCTTTGATGTCCATCAACAATATTTAGAAACTTTTGGTGTAGAATCTTCTCATGTCTTTTGTTAAACTGTTATTTTCAAGTTGTCCAATGCTTAAATATAGACATAAAATTAGTTTTCTTAAATATTGACTTATGTCTTAAACCTTGTTAAATTTCCTTACAGGTTCTAGCATTTTTTTTTAGGTAGCATTTGCTGGTTTCCTTTATACATAGCAATGTTATCTTGTAAAAAGAGAAAAGACTATTTTACTTTTTTTCTGTTCCTATTTATTGATGTTATTATTTTACTTTTTGACCTTTTAAAACTGGCTTGGGGAACTAGTACAGTGCTGCACAAAGGAGATGAGCCTAGCCATTTTTACCTTATTCATGAAATTGTGTGACATAAAACAGGTGGCCTCAGCCAGGAAACCAACTCCAGAAGTTCTGACATGTCTGCCTGGATACCTGCCTGGAAGAAACAGGCAACAGTAACTGTAAAAAGGGTTACTTGGAGAAGATGGGAATTCCTAAAATAGTGGCATGAACAGTGGTTCAAACAGAGAAGGAATTGGAGATTTGTGAGAGAGGAATACATTTTTAAGCCATCTTGGTCAGACTGTGACCTGATTAGTCATGATCTCAGCTCTGGTTCACAAGGAAGGAGAGCTCTGGAAGTTATTATTGCTTACTGTGTAGGGGCAGTCTGGTTCCTGTGAGGTCATCACTCCTATGTGGGATGATTTTGACATCTGTTTCTGGGTCTGCTATTCCTGTAATCCAAGATGACTACAGATTCAGGACAAAGACAGAAGATTTTCTGGTATCTTTAAGAGTGTTGGATCAGGATATTATAAAAACTGATGGAAACATAGATGCCTCAGCAACACTTACCTATGTGTTTAAAGCTTCAGCTTTAAAGGGGATTGGAGAAGTTAGGTGTGGCCATGTTTTAACACATACTTCTTAAAGAAGATAGATACACAGTAAAGGCAAGGATGCTTGGCTTTCTCCTGCTATGTAGACCAGGCTGGCCTTGAACTTGGAGATCTACTTGCTTGATGTGGGAATGTCTTTCTGTATGCTGTAAATATTATTCTTTAAATTAAGGAGCTGTTTTGGCCTATGGCAGGACTCAATTCAGCTGCCCAAGAATCAACATGTGAAGGACCACAGGTGAGTCACAAGTCACGTGGCAGGGTAGATTAATGGAAATGGGTTGAATTAAGATAAAAGAGCTGAAGCATCCTGAGGCATAGGCCAAGCAGGATGAGATTAATATAAGCATCTGTGTGTTTCTTTGGGACTTTGGGATTGCTAGTCCAGATAAGCAGTGGTGGGCAGGTCTGAACTGTGGCACTAGGTAGACCAGAAACCTCATTCCACACTTGCTTCTTGCTCTCCAGTACTGGAACTACAGACATGTGTCTTGCCACTGTTCATTCTGTTTGAGTTACCTGGTGGGCCCAGGTGAGGAGTCAGTGCTTTTGAGCAGCCATGATTTCTTAGTACTTGTTACAAATACTTCATTATTATCTATTTTGTTAGCTGTATGCTTTTTAGAAATGCCCCTTTCCAGGTTGAGTAACTTCCCTCTATTTCTACTTTAATGAGAATGTTTTTACAAATGGCTATTGTGTTTAGTAAAATACTTTATACAGTACACCTACAATATGAATTATGTACATTTTTTTCTTTATAACATTGATACAATGAATTACATTGGCTAATATTCAAATAATAAATCAACTTTGAACTTTTGGGTTCAATCTTGGTTGACATTGCCATATTTGTTTTTTTTAATGTACTACTAAATTATATTAATATTTTGTTTCATGAGGGAGATAAATTTGTTTTATTTCTTTAGTATCTTTAATGTCAAATTTTGTCACTAAAATTATAGTGGCCTCAAAAATAACCTGAAAATCTATTTTCTTCTTGTTTTGGAAAAAACTTAAAATTGTGTTATTTCTTCTATGTGAAACAGAATAGAGTAGGCCATTGATGTGAGCAGTAAAAGATTTTAGTAGGACACAGAAAAGTAAAGAATTTATGAAGACACATAAGGATACAAGAATAGAGGAGGCAGGTTCCCACAGAGAGGTCTGTGGAGCTTGATGGAGTGGGATCTTCTCTGGCAGATTAGAGGAAAGTTATTTCACCTTCTGTAAAGACCCATGGATGTGGAACTAGTCTCTGCCAGAGAGATGGGCAGAAATCACATTCTCTTTTACATGGTAAAGTTTCCAGTCCAAGTTGTTTTTCTTGAAATGGGTCAGGATTCATTCAGGATTGGATTCCAGAGACTTGCTATGACGTCATGAAACACCAGGAGCCAGGCTGCAAGGAGGCACATACTAGTGATTACAGTGTGACAATTTAGCCCTTCATATTGGCTTTTTACAGTTTAATTTAATTTTTTAATGTTTAATAGAATTGTCAAGTAAAATTCATAGCTCCTGAGTAGTCTTTTTGTTCTGATGATGGCGGTCAGCTGATCCCAAAGTAGATTAAATAGATATGGGGTTGGAGGGCAGTGGTTAAGAGTATTGTTGCTCTCCCAGAACATCCATATTCAATTCCAAGAACCCACCTGGTGGATCACAAATGTATGCATCTCTAGTTTCAGGGGGTTTGATGGCCTCTTCTGACTTATGTGGGCATCAGGAATGCACATGGTCCATCTGTACACATGTAATCAAAGCAACTCACCCATATAAAATAAATTAAATTAATAAATGTAAAGTAACTCAAAAAGGATATTTATTCAAATTTCCTACTTCCTCACTTTTAGGTTTTGGTAAGTTGTGTTTTTCATATAGTGTGTAGTTTTTACTTGAACATTTGAAATTTTATAGACATAGATAATGGACTTGTTAAATGTATAGAAATAAAGTTATTGATAATTAACTCACTACTCTCCTCTTAATGCCAATACAATTTATAATGGAATTTCTCTCTCTCAATATTGATTTTTTAAAATTACTCGCCACATTATTATTAGCTTAACAGTTTTTTTTCCAGTGGACAATCACTGGCTTTATGAAATCCTTCTGCAATTTTTTTTACTAATCCCCTGATTTCCTCAGTAGCCTCTCCCTTTAATATTTTTTCATGAGCCTATATATGAATTTAATGATTTAAAACATTTCCTCTTTTTTTTTTTTTTTACCACTTTGGGTCACTGGCTGTTGCCTTTGAGGGTAAAATATTTTCTTCATAGTTTAGGGATAAATGTTATGTTCAGATTGTCTAATAAAAGTCATTCCACTATTTATAGCAACTAGAATTCAGAAGTTGTCATTTGAATTCCAGTTAGGCCCAGGGTTTGGCTGTGGTGTCTGCATCTGCTTCCATCAGTCATTGGATGTAGATTTTAGGATGACAAATAGGGTAGTCACCAATCTGACTACAGGGGAGGCTAGTTCAGGCACCCTCTCCAGCATTGCTAGGCGTCTTATCAGCAACATCCTGTGGGTTCCTGTAGATTTCCCTAGCACCAGGTTCTCCCAGAACCCATGATGACTCACTCTGTCAAGATATCTCTTTCATTGCTCACCCTCTCCATCTCTCCCCTAACTGGAACATCTCAATCCATCGTTCCCACCCCCATCCTCTCCCCCCACACTCCCTCCCAGTTTACCCAGGAGATCTTAACCATTGCCCCTTCCTGGGGAATTCCATGTATATCTCTTAGGGTCTTCCTCTCTACCTCGCTTCTCTAGGGTTATGGAATGCAGCCTGTTCATCCTTTGCTTTATGTCTATTGTCTACTTATGAGTGAGTACATACCGTTTCTGTCTTTCTGGGTCATGTTTCCTCACTCAGGATGATATTTTTTTTTTTCTAGTTCCATTCATTTGCCTACAAATTTCATGATGTCATTGTTGTTTACTTTTTATGACTGAATAATACTCCATTGTGTAAATGTACCATATTTTCTTTATCCATGCTTTGAAGGGCATCTAGGTTGTTATCAGAAGTTTAGTTGAAGAGAGAGTGGAACAACTGGAGAAGCAAGGGTTGGGGGGATCAAGTTCATGTTGGAGAAAACCACAAGGACAGCTGACCTGAGCTGGTGGGAGCTCCCAGACTCTAAAATAACAGCTGGAGAGTCGGCATGGGACCAAACTAGACCCTCTGAATGGGGGTGACAGATGGATCTGTTAATGGGTCCCCTGGCTATGGGACCAGCAGTTATCCCAAGTTCATGAATGGGCTTTTTAGAGCCCACTCCCTGTGGTAGGATGCCTTGCTCAGCCTTGATACAGGGAGAAGAGGCTAGGTCCTGCCTCAACTTAGTATGCTAGCCTGTGCTGACTATTCAAGGGAAGCCTTACTCCCCACTGAGGATCGGATGAAGGATGAGGTGGGGGAGGTGAAGGGAGGGGAAACAGTGGATGGTATGCAAAAGGAAAAAAAAAGAGTAAATAAAAAAGTTGTCTTTTAACTTAAGTTCTAAACGTGATGATCTTGGTTAAGTATTCTAACTCAAATGTCAATTTCTTCATCTAACAATGAGTTTATGTGATACATACATATTAAAAGACTATTTATTGTGAAAAACGTAAGTACTCTTGAAAGAAGAGCAGGGTATATGATTTTTTTATGAACACTAATACAACCAAAAGATCAACATCCATAGTAAACACTTAGTTCACAGTCAAAGCCAAGAGACAATACTGGAACATTTAGTGTTCACAGCTGGGCAGATGAGGAACACTGACATGTGGACCTTCCATACTCTGTTAAGAGCCCCCATCACAGAAAACCCTGCTTGTTGGGAGTTTCTGCATTTCCTTAAACAGCAGCTTCTCTGACCAAGGCAGAGTTGATCTATGAGTAAAAACATACATGTTCAAGTCAACAGTGCCAGTTCCTAGAACCTCAGATCTATGAAGTAGGTCTCAAATCAAACTTGAAAGTGCTTTGTTACCTCCATAATGGTCAGTCCTGTGCCTCAACACACATATATATGGATACGCACACACCACAAGCACACAGACACACAGACACACAAACTGTTCAAAGCCTTTTGTATTTTTCAGTTGGATTGTTTGCTTTCTTAAAATCAAGTTGTTTCAGTTCTTTGTGTGATTTGGATATTGGCCCTTGCTAGATTTTGTTTTTGCAAATGTGTTTTTCAACCCATAGATTGTCTCTTTACTCTGTCAGGTGTGCCAAAGTGCATCCGTTTGATGCAATCCCACTAGCAGACACATAAGAAACTCTCAGCATTGCTATATGCTAGGGAGATTGCAAATTCACAGCCATGAGGATTAACTCTGCTTGTTAGGATGGCTATCATCACAAGGGCTAGTGGGAATGTAGGTTTGTATAGCCATTATGAAAACCAGTATGGAATTGACATTGTTAAAATGTAAATAAACCGAGAGGGCATAGTGTTAAAGGAAATAACTCAGATGCAGAAAGACAAATACAGAATATTCCTACCTCATGTGGAAAATAAAACAACCATATCTATAGAAGTGGAGAGTAGATCAACAGATGACCAGAGTCAGGAGATACAGGGACATAGTTTACAGAGTGGAGGAGGCTTCAGTGAGACAGCAGGGTTTTTGTGGTCTATTATAATGGGCTGGTGACAATTAACAGCATTGTATTACTACTTCAGAATTGCTCAGAGATGAGCATTTTTACCCATTCTTACCATTAACAAAATAAATATTTGGGTGATGAGTATGCTAATTTCCTTAATTTAATTTCCTGCTATACATATATGACATAGATTGCATTGTATCCCCAGAAATGTATATAATTGTAATTTTTCAACTAACATCTTTTGAAAATACAGTGTCAAACCATTTTTCCAAAATGATTTCATCAGTCAGGATATGATTTTGCCAGCAGCTCCCGGGAGACACTATGTTGTGTTAAATGACATTGCCTTCCAACATTTGCTTCTGTAGAAATATGCCATTTTTAGATTCAAGGAAAGTGTTCCTAAGAACAAGCAAGCCTTGTGATATCCTTCCCCCTGGATGCTGGAGAAGGATCAGGGTCCATGAGATGACACTGGAAGCATCTCCCAGCTAGAAGGAGGGAGAGCATGGTTGGGGGAAAGCAGGGGGCTGTAGGGTGTGTATGTGGTGTGGGATGTTTTCTGTGAGATGGTGAGATTGTACTGCAGGTCTGAGTTAGACCCTGCTCCTGCCCCCCCATCACCAGATCAGCCAGCCTGCCATGCTCTGGAAAACGTATTCCAGCATTACCCTGTATCTTCTTTCCATGCATCTGAGCCCTGCTCTGCTTGTCTAGTTGTTTCCTGAACAGGTAAGTGGGAAGGTCTGCTCTTGCACTGCAGAAAATAAGAAACTCAAAACTCTGCGGATCAGGCAATAGATTCAATGATGGTTACCCTGCTTGTCTTTCTGTTACCTGGGTATGGAGTACCCGCTAGACACGAGGATGTGTGATTCGCCCATCCACTCTGAGCATAGTGGGCAGCCCCCTTGAAAACACCCAGCAAAACAATAGAGATGACTGTCATGAGGACCAAACTGACTGCCTGCTCAGCCTGGGCTTGTCAGTCAGTTCAAAGACTGACTGCCCGGGAACTGTGATATACAGGGCAATTTTGCACTGGAAATGCCCACCACCATTGGGTGGTGGGTTTCATAGTGGGATTAGCAAAATTTGCTCAGAGAAGAGAAAATAGTTGGAGCAGAATTAGCATTCTGTCGTATTTTCAACAGAAATAGAGTCGCTTCAAATAGCCTATTTGACGTATTTTGTTTCCAAGCCGAACAGCATCCTTTGAAGAAAAGACTTTTGTTTTTAAAAGGTTTGCAAAGCAGCAATAGGACTTGGGACACTAGATGGAAAGAGAGTGACAGAGGGGAGATTTATAATCCATTTAGGACAGCAGAATACTGTAGCATGAGGTCATATGTCACCAAGAGCCAAACACATGTGGTTTCAAAGTCAGCCAAGTAGGAATAAGGCTTGCATTAGCTCATACAAATTAAGCAGCTAAACACAAATTCTGGGGTTCAGTATAACATAAGAGTAAAGAGGGTCCTCCGATATGGCTGGGATTTAGTGGTGTCCTCCTTAGAACTTCATGGGATTAGAGACTTAGTCTGCAGGGTGGCAGTTCTGGAAGGTGTTGAGACCTTAGTCGGGGATTCTTAGGTCCCTCCCTAGAGGGTTGTTGAAAAAGAAACAAGCCTAGCCTTTCTTGGGGCTTCTTCATTCTAACTCAAGATAAAGTTTTTCTCTCACATTGACTCTCAACATCATGATGTACTCGGCCAACACATAAAAGAGATTTTGCTGGTTTTCTCCAGAGAATGCAGTAAGGAATAAAGTGGGATGATAGGAAATGCTAAAAACTTACCCTTCACATTAAAGCCAGCTGTTTCCCTGAACCCTCCAGAAATAAATGACCTCACTTACACTCTGTACTTAAAAACACACAGATTTGCCTCAGGAATCCATATCAGAAATGATGGGTTTAGCTGGAACCAATCCTCAGCGCATGTGTCTGCCAGCAGAGAACTCAACATTCCATTCTCGGTCCCTGATTCTTACCTGTGCCACCTTTGCCCAGGAGATCACTCTCCTTTCTGTTCTCTCAGCAGGAAGGATTGGGTAGACCAGCCTTTTGAAAGTCTTCATAGTGCTGGAAATCATTATCGTATGTGTTAAACACAGGCAAGGCACCCTCAGATGGTATTACTAATTGAGGGACAAAATGTGTGTGTTTCAGAAAATTCAACAGAACTAACTTCAACTATGAGGCAGTCGCAGGTGCTGGCTGCCTACATTGACCAGTTATTGACTGGTTTTGAGGAGAAGCAGCTGAATGCAAATTCATTTCGATGCTCACAATGTGGTGTTGGGAAAAGCTCAATATGCATAACAGGTGATCTGGTCTCTGTTGATGGACTTCGGCATGTCCATCAATGTCCCTGGGACACTGGAGGGCCTAGACTCCTACTGGAGATCCCAAGCAGAGCAGCTCTGGAAACTTTTAGCTTTCACCAAGAAGGCAGCATTTAAGTTTGTTTGGTAAAACCAACCAGGCAGTCATTTAAAAGAAGCAGCCCATGCTTGCTGCATGTCCCCATAGATTCGAGTTGATATGCCAGCCGCAAGGGATCTCAAACGGTTAGACAACAAATACACCTTTGGGGGAGACATCTTTATTAGAGACTTGGACTTTTTTGAGATATAAATGAAACTTTGTGAAAATGTAACCCAAAGCCTATCAGAGGGGAATATGTCAGCTGCAAATACTAAGATCTGGAGGATGAAGAACTGAAGAAAACCAGTGTCTGTCTAGACCTGAGATTCTGTGTTCCCTGATAGCAAGTTTATGGACAACTGATGATGGCCTGAACCTTCCTCACTTATGAGTGTAGCTGCTAAACTCTGCCTAGTGCCTAAAAAATGAACTTAATAGTTTAGATATAGCAAATACTTTATATGAGATTTGAAGCTAGAGAGCCTTGAAGCGGCTGCTCCTGAATTCTCTTACTTCATGATCTCAGCAGTTTTGCCAAAGTTTTTTGTTGTTATCGCCCTGCTTTAGCAAGCCAGGAACACATGTGGACAGCTGACGTTCATCCAAATATAAAACAGGGAGGACTCAGCCGTTGCCTATATATTATGAGTTCCTATTTCTTAGCTGGTGCCGGGCACTTTTCAAAGTCCTGAGAATACAGGAAGGAACAAAGTTAAGATTCATGGCCCCAGATAGCCTTCCTCTTTATTTTACTGATTCATTTTGTGTGTGTGTGTGTGTGTGTGTGTGTGTGTGTGTGTGTGTGTGTGTGTGTTGGAAGAGGGGGTGATCAGAGGAAGAAGTTGGGCATCCTGCTCTATCACTTACCCCTTATTCATTTGAGATAGAGTCTCACACTGAACTGGTCACCAGGAAGCTCCAGCAATGCTCCTGTCTGCCCTCCAAACACAATATTGGGGCTACAGGTATGCGTAGCTATGCCCAGCTTCTCATGTGAGTTCTGAGGATCCAAACTCAGATCCTCATGCTTGTGTGGTAAGTGTGCTATTACCCACAAACCGCCTCCCGACCCTTCTTACTATAATAAGCAGCGAGCTTGTTGCAGGCCTCTCCTGCTTAAAGTTGCAATCCACCAGGTCTGGACAGCTCTCTGAGCTCAGTGGAACACGGAGGACTCTCTTTGCACCGAGACTTCCCCATGCTCTGTTTGAATGGTGTCCCTAGGCCTGATGCCTGGCCTTATTTGGAAGCTGCCCCTTAACTTGTCACTCACAGATCATCTTAGTCTAAACCTGGGCTGTAGTTACGTCCATCACAGTCAGTCTTTATTACAGGATTATTTCCTAATAGATAACTTCTCTTAAACTATGCATTGTTTCTTATTTGGAATTTCACATCACTATCCATTATAATATGGTTCTCAATTCTTGTGGTTGAATGAATGAGCCAACACGTGAGAGATGAGATGGATACATAGTATCAACACAGGCCATCTTTGTGGCAGTGGGTGCCACATAAGTTCCCTTCAATGGAACTTGATGATAATCTGCGCTTCTCATTTGTGAACTGTCTCAACTAGTTTAAAGAAACTGTTATGTCAGACATTATCTAAGAACCCGCTCTTGCTGGCCAGGATAACACAGGTCTGTAACCCCAGCATTTGAGAAGCTGAGGAAGAAGGATTGTAAATTCCCGACTAGCCTGGGCTAGGTATGTATGTGGTCAGATCTTGTCTCTCTGCACCTACCCCAAAGTACTTCCTCCCCTTGAAAGAATCTCTACCTATGGTTGCTGATTAAAGTTGTCAGTTATAATTAAGCACATCAAATTAATTTTTTAATTAGAGAAAATAAATTTCATTGTTGTCCAAGTGCTTTGTTCTGCTGTTTTGGTGTTACCTCACAGCAATGAGACAAGTTCAAGAGGGGTCCCTCAGCACTGGATTCTCTTTTTGATCTGGTGTGACCTGATGGCTTACTGTTGAGCTTTGCACACAGGTGCAGCACATGCCGAGTTCCCAGCAGGCTTCTCCAACTGCATCATCTGGATGATAACATGCTTTGTTCTGTGATTCCTCTGCTAACACATTTATTTTCACCCTCCCGATGCAGCAGGAGACATTCTCACTAATTCACCGTGATGCTGTTTTCTAATTAGGTGTCTTGACACAGCAGGCATTCCGGTTTTGAACATTTCTTTTCTCTTTAATGTACCAGCGAGCTGCCTGCCTTTGAGCTGACTGGTCTTCTAATATAAAACAAGTTAACAAACACCCAAAAGACACCTAGTCCAGCGCCTGAGACCTGGGGGGCCCCTCGGGACACACTTATTGTCTACCTACCCTATCTCTGCACCCTATTCCCTTCTGGCATTCAGTTAACCTTAGAAATAAAGTACTGCCATTATGTGGCTCAATTTTTTATTCCATTAGACGCCAGCGATGCCGTAAATGCAAACTACATAGATAGAACATTTCATTTCTGTTCAGCCTCATGAGGTACCTCATAAGACGGAGATTTTTATTCCCTTTGCCGTACAGGCAAAGAAGCCTTCAATGAGAAGTGTGGTAGCTGGGGTTACAACTGGGTGAGTGAGTCAGGGAGACAGGAGTACCGTTTGACTTCCATAAAATTTTATCTTCCACATTACCCTTTGGGGACTCCAGGTTAGCTCCATTTAGAATATGAAGGTACTAAATAAGAGTTCACAGTAGGGAAAGACTGGAAAGGTTTCAGCTTGGAGCTGAGCCACCTGCCTCCCTTGGGTGGCATATTTAGTGCCCCAGCTGCAATGTGGAGGCAGAACTCCATGGCCTAAAGGCACAGTATGACCCTCCCAGCCCCTCTGCAAGACAAGGTTCAGCTCTGGAGGAGCGAACAGCAGGGGCTTTCCCACACACACCTCCAGGGTCTAGCCCAACGACCATAAAGAGCGCTTCTGCCGATTTTCCCCAGCCTGTCTGCTAGCATCTTCTGCATTCTGGGCCAAGCCATCCACCCTGTTTGGCAACAGGAAAAATTAGAGACTGAAAGTTTGGCGGGGACCATCCCCAGGAAAGTCTTCAGCTAAAACCTGGCCTCTGGGGAAGGCTAAAATACCCGAAGGCAGAGGGCTTCTGGAGCAAGCATGCAGCCTGGAGATTTGTGCGCAGCATGTGGCTTTTAGAATCCAAATAGATGATTCGTGTTCAAGTCTCAGCTCTGCTCCTGAATGTGATTAATTTATACCCGGCACTGTGCGAAGGTTTTTCCACTATTGTGCCATTTAAAGCTCATAGCAACCCTTTAAGGAAAATGATGTAAAAATATTCGTCTTCGGGGCTGGAGAGATGGCTCAGCTCACCGTCTGCTCTTCCAGAGGACCCAGGTTCGATTCCCAGCACCCACACGGCAGCTAACAACTGTCTGTATTTCCAGTTCCAGGCAAACACCAAGGCAAATAAATAAATAAATAAAGTTTAAAAAAAAATTAAAAAAAAATATTCGTCTTCATTTGGCAAGAAATGGACAGTTATTTCAACTTCTCTCTTCTGGACACACGTCTTGGTCCTAAGAAAAGGCCAGGTTTTATCCATTAGATAAAAATGAAAGGACACCTAAGTTTTTTTTAGCGCTGTAAACCTGGTCCAGTCTTGGGCCAGTAAGACTAAGTGCCTTTGTAAGAGCTAGCAGAGGTAGCAGAGGTAATGTGCACAACAGCGCATAGAAAAGTATGCAGAAATTTCCCTTCCTGCCTTTGGCATCCATAGTGTTTGGGTAAACATAATACAGGAGCGAAAGAGATGCCCAGAGCCTGTGCTACAGTTGCTATTTATTTTAAATGAAATCTTCTTCAGAAATATACATGAAATCAAAATGTAATAATTGCTGAATCTAAATGGGTATGGATTTTATTTTTATACTTTCTAAATGAAAACAGTTTTCTTAATTTAACAGTAATATACATTGATGTATCACCCATGCAAAATGAAGATGCTCTGAGAAAAAAAAAATCAGGGTGTATGTATGAGTATGTGTGTGTGATGTCTATTTGTTACTGTGCAAAGATAATTGTTCTTGGATTTTTCCTCCTCATTTACTTTCTGTGATTCGTTAGCGTATTTACCATTTTGCCGACTTGCCCATTCTGTAGGTTGGTCTCCCATGTTCTACTCTTAAAATGCAACACTTCACTCTGCATGGCTATTCAAGCCTTTTCAGCAAAACTTGCAGCAACCTACACACATCTTCATTCATGCTTTAAAACCTCTCTAGATCACGTCTAATACCCAATACAGAATTAATACAAATACATAGTGACTGTATTGTATTATACAGCAAATAATGCATAAAAAGTCTCTACATCCTTAAATCACTCAGTTTTTTTTTTTTTTCAAAAAAAAGTATTTTCTGGGCTAGCAAGATGACTTGGCACCAAGCCAGAGTTAAATTTCCAGAACCCACATGGCCAGAGACAATTAACTCCACAAATTGCCTTCTGACTTCCATATATGCTGTGCCATGCACCGCCAAATAAACACATAAATGTAATAAGCATATTTTACAGTATTTTCTGGGCTAGGTAGATGGTTCTGTGGGTAAAGTGTTTTCACGTTAAAAAATATGAAGGCTTGTGTTTGGATCTTCAACATCAGCATCAAAAAGTCAGACATGTTTGTGTGCACTTGCAACCCTAGCATAGGATGGGACAGAGAAAGGTGAATCCTTAGAATTCTCTGGTCAGCCAGTCTAGCCAATCAGTGAGCCCTGGATTCAGTCAGTGGTCCAGTCTCAAAGGATAAGCTGGAGAGCAAAGGGGAAAGACATCCCTGCAGCTGGAGAGATGGTTCAGTGGCTAAAAGTACATGATATTCTTGCAGAAAACTGGGGTTTGGTTCTCAGCACCTACATGGTGGCTCACAACTGTTTGTAACTCTAGTTCCAGGGCCTTTTTCTGACCTCCAAGGGCACACAGCACACACATGGTACACATACACATATAGCAAAACACTTATATAATAAAAACATCAATGGTGTTGACCTCGGGTTCCCACACACACTATTTGTACATACACATATGCTTATGACACATACACAAAGAATTTTCTTCTCATGGTTGGTTAAATTTGTAGATGTGAAATCCAACAAGAGCCAGCTGTATATGGTAATAATTTTAACATGACTGTAAATAGTCTTTAAAACATTCAAGAAAGAATGGCTGCTTTCCAGTTTTCTTTTCAAACCTGTTTATTGTCTTTGTAATGAAAAAAATCATGCCTATAACAACTCCATTGTGTTAAAAATCTATTTGTAAAGTGGTGTACTGCTGGGCTGGAGAGATGGCTCAGTAGTTAAGAGTACTGGCTGCTCTTCCAGATGACCCAGGTTCTAATGGTGGTTCACAACTGACCATAATTCCAGTTCCAGGAGATCTGGTACCCTCTTCTGGCCTCTGAAGGCACCAGCCATGGAAGAGGTATTCAGACATGTGTGCAGACAAAGCACCCATTCTCATATACAGCAGGAAAACTGCCATACTGCTTGCCAAGTGGGTAGAAGGCCTTATAATGTTTTCTATGTAGCGTAGGCCATGTAGGCAACAGTTCTCCAGGAATAGTCACAACATGTAATACAAAGAAAGAAGAGTTGGCTTTGTAAGGATTAGATGAGATACGTGTTGAGCCTATAAGACAGGAGGGTTATGGTGAGTAATGGCAGAGCTGTTGCTGTCAATGATAACAAAAAAGGAACAAGACGCATGTTTGCTAATGGAGTCTTGGAAGACAACTGTCTACTGTGTGCTGGAACCAGCTCCTATAGGATCTCAGAGGCTAATTATTCTATAATCAGGAACTTTGCAAGCTTGCTGTTAAATGGTGTAAATGTTTATTGGCAACTTGAAATATGTCCTGCTGGGAGTCTTAACACCCCAGAAATTTGACATCATCAGATGCTATGAATTAGAGATATTTGTTTTCCTATTTATTTGTTCTACAGCGAGCTGACTTATGGCACCCTGGAAGGGATGATACAAAGACAGACTTTTGTTGCTTCAAAAGTTTTGGAGTCTGCAAAAAACAGCAGCATTAATAGATTTTGTTGAGGTGGTATGTGGTATGAGATAAAATCTTGACCCACTTGCTCTTTCTAAATCTAGAAACATGAATAAAGAAGCATGGGCTCTGGGGGACTCACAAGAACAAGCCCTGGGTGTTTGGGTTATTCTCCTAAAGAAAAAAGACTTAGATTGGAGGATGAAACATCATGAGATAGGTACACTTGCCCTTGGTCTGACAAGGCCCTATTATGTAAGTGAACAGGAAGTTCAGGGCTACAGAGTCAAAAGTGGAGTGAGGATTTGAAAATATGATGCAGAATTCTCTTCCAGTGTGCTATAAGGAGAAAGATGGCAGGATTAGGGGGACAGGACCTCAGGTCATCTTCTGACTCCATCACTTCTAAGAGCTTCCCAAATCTCTGGGTACCCAGAACCAGGCTATCTATCTTTCTGTTTCCGCTTCTGTATTGTGCTACAAACCCTCTGCGCTTGCGCCTAGGAGAGATACTCGAAATGCAAGACTGTGGCTACTAGAGACAACTAATGTAAAAGGCAGAGAAGAAAGTCCATAAAGAGCTTGAGTGAGGTCTCAAAAGAGCCTGTGCTTGCCGGGGGAAGAATCACAGCGTGCAGCATTGCCTTGTAGGTGTTAGACGCCACTTGAGCTAGAACTCTAGAAATAGCATCTCCACATGACAGCTTGCTTAGGAAGGGAGGGTGGCCCTCTGCCTCGGAGGAATACCCTGGAGAAAGCACCTGTGTGTCCACAGCTGGCTGCCTGTGGGAAGTAGTCATGAGGTCACAGTATTCCTTTTTTTTCTTTTTCCATAGGAAAGGAGCAACCTCTGTGATTCCCTTAGGCTTTGCTGCTCTTAGGAGGCATTTTCAAAAGGACAGGGACATCACAAGAGAAGGCGAATAATGTGTAATGACTAGTGTGAGGTGCCTTGGTCCTGGGGGCTCTCAAAGAGCTCTTGCTCCAGGCCTGGCTCCAACAGATGGGCCTTCTCATATCTCATATTGACTCACACCTTTACTTCAGAGCTGATGCTTATGGTGAGGATAGAAGAAAGGGCTGTGCCTCAGCAGAACACATGGTTGGCCTTCCTGGCTTGGTTTCTTGCCCCATGCGCTCCCCCTTCCCGGCAATATTCAAAGTGGAATAATCACCCTTTCCTGGAGATGCCATTTTGTACCACAAGACCGTGCTTGGGGGAGACATCCCTCTCCCTCTAGTTTCTTAGCAGATTTTGGCCAGTTTACTCTTACAGAATGGCCTTGGTTCAGCTACTATGGGCCAATCTTCTTTGGTTTTTATTTTTCAACGGCATCTTATTTGTAATTTGTTTCTACAGCACTCCTATCTCCCAGTTCTTTAATTCTTGCAGACAATGCTTTACAAAATCTTTTCCAGTCTGTCACATTCCAGATTCATTAAGAAAAGGAAAACATTTCTCTTCTTTTTTTTTTCTTCCACATATAAAAAAAAGGAACAACAACAAAACTCCACAAACATACCAGACAGAAAGAAACTCTAACCAAATCTATAGGAATCACCTCTGCACAGGCAGACACATGTGGATGTGTTTGACACGCCCTACCCAATACACTGTTTTATGGGCCAAAAGATTTCTTTTGTGGAGTAGGAATGATTTTACAATTTTCTATGAATGAAATTCTTGAGGACAAAAGGCTTATTCACATTTCCCCAGAACAAAAAAACAAGTCTACCAGAAGTCAGTCTGAATTGCTGTCTTTTCAAAAAAAAAAAAAAAAAAAAAAAAATAGTGCCTTTTAATGGTGAAATCACTGTTTATCCCCAGTTTTTATTCAGCTAATCAAAAAAATTAGGGGGCAAATTATAGGCACAACATGACAAAGAAATTCAAATAACTTTTAAAATAAGAAAAAATGAGCCAGTGAATAAATTGAGAATACTTTGTGTAAGAAAGCCTTAGGAATTAAAAACAGAAGAAAAACCAGTCTAATTATCCCAATAAATACTGTTGCAAAAAGATCAGATTTAAAATGAACAAGTAGAAAGTTCTATCATAGAAAAAATGTTTGACCAGGGAAATTTATTCTAAGAATGTGAAATGGTTTTGTGATTTATCATGTTAGTATATTAAAGCATATTATTATTCTTTAAAATCCTTGAGTATAAATAAAAGTGTAAGTAAAATATGTGTATGTGGTACACATGAACACATAAACAGCACCATTGTAAATGATGACATGGAAAATTACTCCTATTAAAATCAGCAAGATGAAGGCATCCATCCTATCACCCTAACAACCCAATATTATTTAGAGGTTCTTTTTGTTTTGTTTTCTTGTTTTACATGCCAGAGTTTCACTGTGTATTTGTGGCTGTCCTGGACTCACTCTGTAGATCAGGCTGGCCTCAAAATCACTGAGATCCTCCCGCCTCAGTCTCCCAAGTGATGGCATTAAAGGCATGTGCCACCACCACCAGGCTTAGAGGTTCTAATAAATGCAAGAAATGAATTGCAATATTGTCTACAATTATTGAAAAAAAATGACATGTAAGAAATTTGGTCAAAGTATTTTTATGCCTCGAGAATCCCAGAAATATTCTAATATTAGAACTAATACTACTTTTTTAGGATTATTAATATAGATGAAAAAGCCATGGGGCCATATAGAATGATATTTTATCAAATAATATAAGTTTAAATTAGAAAACAATAAAAACTCACAGATTGAGGAAAAAAAACTTTCATGCCATGATATATAATTTTCCCAGTAACATGTAGTGAAGGTCTAATTGGAATCTAAGTAGTCTTTAAATTTGACAGAGGATTTTAGGATTTATGTGGAATGTTATATATCCATGAACAGTCATACAATAATAAAGAAGAGTGGTGAAGACTTCCTACCAGGAAATAAATTACTAATATCATTATAATACATTTAGTACAGTGTAGTATATATAGTGCTTTAAATTTTTTCATAAAATTCCCAGAACATAGTGTAAATATAGATAGTGTAAATAGATAATGTAAATCTTAATAGTAATATACTTAAGGGAGAAAAAAAGCCCAACATCAAATCTAATAAAAAAAGGACAATTTCTAAACTGTAACAAATGATGCTGGCTCTATGTGAAATCCATCTGAAGAAATTAGAGATGGAGCCCTGTTACTGGGTCCTAACAGTTCCCTCAGGGAGGGGGTAAGAAGGTGTGGGATCAATGACAGACTCCAGGAGTCAGTTGAAAAGAACTAATTCATTTATTCAACTGTGGGGAGAGCCTTATATACAGTCCTCCCAGTACCCAGGCTGTGTCACGATCTGGTAATATTACATAGCTGTCCCTCATTGGCTAGGCACAATCAGGGAATCTGACATCATCTGTTACTAGGCAGATTCCCAACTGTCAGGGCTGTTGTACAGAGAAATCTTGTCTTGAAAAAAAACCCAAAACCAACCAATCAAGCAAACAAACAAATAACAAACTCAAGAAAATATTTTCAAACAAAATTATAGATGAAGAATACACAGTTAATATCAAAGAGGGCTTCATATTGAGACTCAAAAGGTAATCCTGCACAAGTGTGAGTAAAATAAACAAATAAGCACTTTATAAAATATATCCTCAAATGTCCATGACACACGAATATGTCATGTACCATGGAAAGTGAGGTAGAAAAGCCCCTGCAGAGACAGAGACTGGTGCTGTGACCTTGGCAGGTCCCAAGCTTTGGTTTTGTGGTCTTATAGATGTAGATGATCATACTACCTGTATCCCTGAACTGCGACAAAGGTGAAGGCCTAGTATGTCAGTTGGGTCATCTGGAGGCTGCACATGCAACAAGTCTGCTGCACAGCAAAGCATTATATAAATGTTTGCTGAAATTATGAATCAGAAAATGCAAATTAGGATAACCCTGCCCATTGAGCTGGCAAACACTGCTGGTAGGGATTCACAGCAGAGAAGTGGAAACATGGAGTATCACCAGCATTTTGAGCATGTGTTCTGGCAGCACCTCTTAGCACCTTAAATCTACAACATCCTTTGACTCATCACTTCAACTAAGAAGTGCATTCTGCAGAAATAAAGCCATCAGTACAAGGATGATCATAGCAAATGACAGGAACAAAACAAAATTGTAAGGAGAGAGAGCGATTCCTAATCATAATATTATGCCACCTTTATTTAGTGTTTTATCAGTTTTCTTGGAGAGATTTCTTTTGACAATATGCTTTTAACTGATAAAAACAAATGGCAGAGAATGTAGCTGTGATGGTTTAAATGAAAATGACTCCCCATAGGCTCATATGCTTGTAAACTTGGTCCTCAGTGGAACTGATTGAGAAGGTGTGGCCTTGTTGGAGGAAATGTCACTGAGGGTAGGATTTAAGATTTCAAAAGCCTGTAGCATTCCCAATAGATCTCTCTTTCTGTCTCTCTCTCTCTGTCTCTCTCTCTCTCTCTCTATCTCCCTCTGAACCTTGTGCTTGATCAGGATGTGAGCTCTCACCAACTGCTCCAGTGCCCCACCATCCTGGTGCCATGCGTCCTTCTTGCCACAATGGTCATGAACTCATCCTTGGAACTGTAAGCTCCAAGGGGCTCTTTCTTCTGTACATTGTCTTGGTCACAGTGTCTCTTCACAGCAATAGGAAAGAAAATGCAATCAGGGAGGATATATTTGCAAAATATAACCTTAATAGATATAACATATAATATATAGTATAATATAAAACATATGACAACTTATATAGTTATATAGTATATATAAGTATATAATATATTATAACATATAATTTAAGTACATATGTATGTTTGCATATTATTAAATAGATACATGAATACAAGAAACAGTAAGTATGGGCTGTTACTAATTTCCTACCTGTCTTCTGTTCAGGTTACGAATGCATATATGGAATAAATTTAAAGAAATATAGGAAGCTAAATGAAGTGCTTCGATGTTCCACTGCTTGAAAATAATCATCATTAATGTTTTAGATTTATCGTTCACATATTCCTTTATGTGCATTCACAGTATTTTGTAGATGGAGTAAAGGCTGGTCTTTTACATCATGTACTCTTTTATAGACGGAGTGCATAAAATCCAAATCTAGTTTCATTTGGGGAGAAATCTCAACAAAACCTTACACTGAGAGCTTACTGCATGGAGAAAGTTCTGGAGTCAAGTCAAGGGTGCTGAGAGGCGAGGAACACTAAACCACTAACAGGTCACCTCAGTGTTCTAGGCTCCAGTTCCTCCTGTATAGGAAGGGGAGGTAGTTGATCTCCGAGTCTCCCTTCTGTTCTAGCATTCCACACTTCTACATTGTTCCCGGAAAAATGTGAGAATAATATACCAGAGGAAGATACAAACGTAGATTCAGAAAGCACTGACTGAGGCTGAATGCCAAGTTTAGTATCATGGCACATTCTTCCTTGGGCTAGAAAGTTCCTCCCTCAAGAAATGGAGTTAGTTATTACAGTGTAGACTGATTAGAAAATATACGTAAATTGGCCCAGAGAGTTGGCTTAACAGGTAAGAGCACTTTCTCTTCCAGAGGATTTGGATCTAGTTGCTATCACCCACACAGCAGCTTACAATTGTTTGTAATTCCAGTTCTGGAGCATCTGATACCCTCTTCTGGGCATCAGACATGCAATAAGTGCACAGACATACATGCAGCCAAATAAAATAAAACAAATAAATCTTTTTAAAAGATTAAAAAAAAAAAAAGGAGAGAGAGAAGGGGGGAGAGAGAGAGAGAGAGATTGTGTAGGGGCTGGAGAGGTGGCTCAGTGGTTAAGAGCACTGGCTGCTCTTCCAGAGGACCTGGGTTCAATTCCCACACTCACATGGCAGCTCACAACTGTCTGTAACTTCCTCACACAGATGAAACACCAATGCACATGGAATAAAAGCAAATAAATCATTAAAAAATAGTGTAAAGAAAAATATAAGTCATGGAACACAATGTATATATAGGTATAAGTACAGATGAATGCATATGTATATTTAATCACATTTACATGCTTATATATCTACATGTATGGCAAATAAATTTTGTGTTATTATATATTATGTGATATTTAATGCTACTATGCATAAATTATGCTTTATGTACACATGTGTATGCGTATCACTTATGCATATGTGTTTAGCTGCACTTTTTCTAATTAATGCTAATGAAATGAAACTGTTTTAAATAAACAAATAAACATAACATGCTTTATAATTTTCAAAGGGTTGCTTTGTTATCATAAGGTAAAAGGGAGTTTAAAAATAGGAAATGAAATTCAATGAGGGAAAATAAGCCAGTGCTGAACCAGCAGAATAAATGTACAGCCTCTGGGAGGCCTAGTTCTGTGCTCTCTATTTCCTGGACAGCCAAATGGAGATTTTCTCCATTAGAAAGATGCTTGTTAGAGATGCTTGTTCAGGTCCATCCAAACAGGTACTATGGCCCTCTGGGTTTAAGTAAGGGTTGACTGCATATGTCATCTTCTAGGGCCAATGTTCCACATTTTCATGAAATCAAAAGAAAAAATGCAAGTGGAATTTACTCAACTGGGGCATTTCAGAAATGTGATGCCTGGATTTTTTACACCAAGACAGAATGAAATGCAATCTTTTGCTATGCATGTGGCCATTGTTTTTCACCATCTTGCCCCAGGAAGAATAATTTCACTTCTTAGCTGTTGTATCTCCATTGAGGAATACCAGTTACTGCTGAGAATGCCCTTCAGGATGAAGTCAGTGATTCAGTCAGATTCTGGAATATTCTTTCTTAAAAAATATATCATTAGAAAGCTTCATGCAGGTTCAATACTGACTCTTCAGCATATATCAACTGTATCAAAAGAGACAATTCTTTTGCTGTTTTTATTTGTATTATGACAGGATCTCAGCATGTAGCCCAGGCTAGTCTCATACTCATGATCTTCTCTCCTTAGCCTCCTGAGTCCTGGGATTACAGATGGCCACCAGGCCTACCTAGAAAGATACAATTCTTTAAAATTTGAATATTTACAATTTTACAATACTCACTCTGTATAGTAACCTTTGGAAACCAAAAAAATTATTTAAATAATGTATAAATGAAAGGAATTTTGAATGAATGACAGAGAAACTCACACCTTGGCTAAAGAAGAAGAAGATAAGCAAATGGGTAGAAGAATCTGGGGGTAATATTTTTCATGACATAAATGTACACTATTTATTGTGTGTCTAAGCCAGGAATTTGTTGTCAGGGCAGGATGACAGTCTTGCTAACAGCCAGGGTAAACAGTGAGAGAGATATAGTCTACAATGAAGACTGAAGCTCTGGGTGGCTTAGGAAAATTTTCCTTTTCCAAAGAATTGTGTTTGGCGGGGACAGTCTTCATGAGAATTGCTGTTTTATAATTCAGTTCTCTTCAGTGAATTTCTTCTCCTTCCATAAACAAATGGTCTATCCTTCTATGCAGCAGCCTCTTTGGTTGAGTGAACTAAAGCTTTTCATCCAGTGTGAGCAGTCAAACTAAAGACAGAGCACAGGACAAGTTCATTTTCCTTTGAAACCTGAATACTTTCAATGAAATGCCATCGAAAATATCAGTCAAAAGAGGGAAAGAGAGACGTCAAAGGATTTGCTCTATTTTTAGAAATATGTGTCATTATTTTAAGATATTAAGACAAGATAGGGCCATGGGGACAAATTCTAGACAGATGTTTCAAATGTCTTCAGGTCAACGTTGAGATTTATTTGGGTTTGAGCTGATAGCTGCAATGCTAATGTGGGTATGCTGAGCTATGATTTAACTTTGAACTATTTTAGCATGTATCAATTGCCTAATATTCATAGCTGCAAAATAATACAGATATTGTCTTTAATAAAGCTCTGAGCCAGGAAGTGATTTAGCTAGGGTTTCCACTTCCCAGGGGCTGATCTTTGGTTTAAGTTTAGGTACCCTGACTGTAAGCTTCATTTTTCTACTGTTGGTTTTATTGATGATGGATTGTGTGTGTGCATGCTTGTGAGCATGAGGGATGGTAATGCCTTTATTGTTACTTCCACTTCCTTTGAGTCAGGGTTTCTCATTGGCCTGGAGCTCACCAATTAGGTGGACTGGCTAGCCAAGAGCCCCAAGAATCTCGTCTGCCTCTCCATCATCAGAATCACATGCTTCTACATGCCCACCATTTTTTTCATGGATTCTGCAGCTTTAGCTCAGGTCTCATGCTCCCAAGGCAGGCACTTTACATACTGGGCCACCCTCCCAGCTTTACTGCCGTGTTTACAAGAAGAGAACATAGAGTCCTTGAGCTTAAAGAAATCTGAGCAACCTTTAGGCTAGTTCTGCTGAGTTATGTAGAATCTTAATAAATTTCAATAAAATGTTTGGAAATGCCAGTGTAAAGGCTGGTAAATGGATTTCTTGAGCACAGAATACCCCAGAGTCTTTATTATGTGAATATATCTTGGTTTCTTTTCTGATCTTTTTTGGCTATGGATTTCTTTTAGGGGGTTATCAATATTAGATTGTCACAGGTCACAGCATTGTCACAGGTCATCGAGAGTCCTCTGATGTTCACTTTGGGTCTCAGGACTAACAGAGAATTAAGCCAAAATTATAATTCTAGACAGAACTTTGAGGCAAGATGTCTTCCTCTGGTTCATGGGCACTGTGTCATTTAGGAGTCTCTAGACACAGAGCCAACAGATTATATGTATATATTATAAAATGATGTTTAATGGATTGGCTTACACAATAGGGGCCAAGTAGCCAATGATGGCTGTTTGCATGCTGAAGAGGCCAACAATGCAGTAATCAATTAGTCCACAAGGCCAGAGGCCTCTACAATTACAATCCAGCACTGGAGGCGTAGGAGCTCACTGGAGGGTCACTACAATTGAGTCCATGTTCAAAGGCTGAAGAACATTGGGGTTTGATGATGCAGGAGGTTGAGGCAGGAGGCTGACCCAGTCTGGGTGACTTAGTGAAACTCTGTCTCAAAATAGAAATAAAGCAAAAAGAAGAGCTGGGGATATAGGTTAGGAGTAGAGTATTTGCATAGCACGTTCCAGACTCTCCAGTCCTAGGAACTAAGTGCTGAAGAGACTGAGGTCTAAAGGCAGTGTTCAACAGCAGCAGCCATACACACGTTCACTCAGGAAGAAAAGAGGCTTGCATGCACACACGTCACCTGCCTTCCTCCAAGTTCCCTGCATCCAGATGTCTGCCACTGAGCGATGCCTCCCACATTCAGAGTCTGCCCTGCTCCTCAGTCACTGTCACACATAAAAATCTTTTCTGGAACCGTCCCCACAGACAAGGGGAGGCATGGTTCAAGAGTCCCAAGCATCTCCTAATCCTGTGGAGTTAATCACCAAGGTAAAATGTCCCTGCTAATGCTGCTTGCCACCCCAGTGTTCCTCACTTGGTGCTGCAGGAGCCCACATCCCAGGATGTTACTGCATATCTAAACTTGCCAGAGAGCCTCATCCAGGCATTGGAGGCTTCTTTGCCCACATCCTCTTATATACCCCATATTCCAGGCTCCAAAGTGAGGACTTTTAAAAACATGCTCTGCACCTAAGGATCTCTGTATGTCTGTTTTCCCACCTACCCTTAATGTAACATTAGTTTCATAAAATAGCATAACTATTGCTAGATCATGCATAGGAAGTACTTGGCTTATTGCCTGATCTCTCCTGTTCAAAAGCCTTACACTATTGGTACCATGTTAATCTGGACACTAGGTAAACATTGTCAAAAGATAGGCAATCTGTCTCCTATTTATTCTTTCACATATAACAGGTAGGTTTTGACTCCTAAAGAACTATCACAAACAGGAGGATGAGGTTCCCATTGCTATAATTATTTGGAAATTGCTAATAGTTCAGAAAAAAAACTCCCTTATTGTTGACAGCTCTGACCTCTTTAATACCAGAGGCTTGAGGCTTTCTGAACTTGAGGTTTATCACCTGGAAGTTAGATGCTTATTACTTTGGGTTTTCAAAGCAAAGGACACATAGCTGTAGGTGATCGGGTCAGAGCAAGCTCCGGGCATTCCAAGCCAAAGTCTTGTGGCTCTGGGTGCTTGGGTCAGAGACTAATTGCTCTGGGATTTGGGTCTCCGAGGACAACATCCAGCAGCTACCTTTTGGAACTTCAGCTCCTGGTGGTTCTCTGAGAGGCTTTCAGCCTTTGCTGTCGTGGATCTTCATATTCTATTTGCCTTTGAGTTTCAGAGTCTCATCTTCGGGCACCTCCACGCTCTGTTTTCTGTTCGCAGACAGTCTTTGGAGCTGGCTGGCCAACTTTTTCTCTGGAAGCCCCAGGGTTTAGACTGCTTCCTGTTCCTCTTTGTCTCTGAAGCAGTTCTACCCACCATAAAGACCACAGAGAAGCAAAAGATTGCGCAGGAGAGAGCTTTGCTATTTCTTATCTTTCTGTTGCTGTGATAAATTACCACGATTAAGGCAACATCTAAGGGGAAGGGTTTATTTTAGCTTACGGTTTCAGAAGGGCTAGGAGTCTGTCCTGGTGGCAGATAGGAGACATGATAGCAGGCAGCCAGGGTGACTGGAGCGGGAGGCTGATCACTCACAATCATGAATCAGCAAAAGAGAGAACTGGAGGTGGCCAAAGCTTTTTATTCTCAGAGCCTGTGGGTCCCCCAGCGGGGACATACCTCCTCCAGAAGGCCACACCTCCTAAACCTCCCCAAACAGCACCATTAACTGAGCTCATGTGCACAGTCTCATACAAACTATGACACCTTAACACTGCAGGGCAGTGGAAAGGAAGCTCCCCAGTCTAGGATAAAGAGCCTGAGAAACAATGGACTTATATAGTCAGGAAAGCAAATTTGTGCATGGTTTCTAACTCTGCAGTGTTCCCAGCTTCCCATGCGCATGCGTTTTAGCTCTTCCACTCACACACCCTGCTGGTGAACCACTCAGAAGGCTTGTTCTCTCGCTGGAGTGGGAATGAAAGAGATGTTCCTTTGAAAACCTCTCCAAAGAGAGTCAGAGTAGAAAAGAAGAAACCAAGCGTCGCTGTGGCTGAAATAGTCTCTCAGGGCTGGCGCATGCTCTCTGGACCAGTTTCAAGCTCAGCAAAGCTTCCTCAGAGAGTAGTTGTATCTTTAGCAGTAGCCATGGTGGCAACAGATTTTTAAGCTCAAATGAATTTGAAGGGTTCAAAACTCTCAGGCGAGGGGGAGCATCTGACAGCTGCCAATCATATATACCAGGGGCTCCTGCATGATAGCTTCATTCATTTAAAAGGGAAAGATATCAGAGGGTAGCTGCTAAAGACCTATGATGGAGTCAATACCTTTACCAACGGTCTCTTACCCACTTCTGCTGTGCAGAGCTAGGTGATCAACCCGGGTTCTCATTCTCTGTAGGTAGCAATAAAATCCTCACTCTTAACAATGTGTCCAGCTTCCCTGGTGGAAATTCTTACATGTGGACATAACAAAACAAACTCAGGGAGGATTGGCTTGCTCTAGTGTCCCAGAATCTAGACTCATGCACGGCCTGTACTTTGAGGCCACAATTCCATGTGTTCAGGGAATGTAACAAGTTATAAAAACACTGACCATACCTCTTACAGAGATATCTCTACACTCCTCTGTGGTGAAGTTCTGTGGTGAGATATCCCTTGACAATCAAGTCCAAGCAGAAGTGTTTATCATCTGCTAAAGCCATCCATTCTGTCTCTGCTCACTTGATTGCATCCTAATTTTGCCTCATTTTGTTATTTTCTTCTTCACTTTAGATTTATTTTTTCATTGGACTATGCTTTTCATATTCATGGGTTTGTGTTTATTTCTTCTTGTGTATTTTTAAGGTTATATTTTTGGTGTCTTAAGTTTGTGATTGTAAAATGATTGTAAGTCATTTTAAAACGTCGTTGAAGAGGTCCAAGAGATGGCTCCGCACTTAAGAACACTGATTGCTCTTCCAAAGGAACTGGGTTTGAGTCCCAGAACCCACATTGTGGCTAATGATCATCTGTTACTCTAGTTCCAAGGGATCCACCACCCTTTTCCAGCTTCTGTGGGAACTGTATACATGTAGTGTACAGTCATACATGAAGGCAAAGCATCCATACACATTAAAAAATCTCAAAAATGTTTTAAAGTGTCTTAGGAGACATAAATGCAATTCTCTCTCTCTCTCTCTCTCTCTCTCTCTCACACACACACACACACACACACACACACACAGGAAGAAGATGAGTATTGCTAAAGTATAGTGAGTGTTGTTAAACTAAAATGAATATCAAATAAAAAAAATCACTAGGTTAGGTAACATTTATTTTCATTTATGGGGTGTGTAAATAATCTTTAAGGTAGTTTATACCTACCTAGCCCTAATAACTTATAACTACCCAAAGATTAAAGATTAAGAGGCACCCTGGGTAATTTAATAACACCTGTCACTTCTTGAGATCTTACCAGTGTTCCCAGAAGAGGGATGGACATTGATTTCCCTCAATTCTCACAGCATGTATATCTACTGTAAACAAGGGGAACTGGAGTTTTCTTTGAATTCTCCAGCTGGTTAGTGATGGACTTGAGATGTAAGTCTGGAACGTCAATTCTTCCCACCAGCTGTTCTGTGTATCACGCAGGCTCGTCTACAAAACTATTCAGCAATGGCTATGGAGGCCACTGTCTCCAAACCAGCTGCTGTGGTGACTTTAACATATGTCCACTAACCCTTTAGCTTTTTTATTCCTAAGAGAGAGAGAGCTGAATTCTGTGATTTGAATTTAGCAATTCACTTCCAGAAAGCAGAATACAGAACAAAGGATTTGATGGCTTTCAAGATCAGCCATTGAGTGTGCTGGAACTTTCTTTTCAATGTTCTCTGAAGAGGTAAGCTGTCATATAAGGTCCCTCGGTGGCTTTAGTGGAGATACTTGTGTTGGGGTTAAGGCCTTCTGCAGACAGCCAGTGGGAAATTATTGGTAGGTGTGTATGTGGAAGTGTGGCTGCTCTGGCCCCGGCAGGGCTCGTAGATGATGGCGGCTCTTGCTTCCACCTTGAGACACTTGAGCCAGAACCCCCCAGTCTATGTGGTCCCAATTCCTGACCCACAGGTACAGTGAATGCTTGTTTATCATTTTACGCTGCTAAGTGTTGTTCGTGACTTGTTAGGTAGTGCTAGGCATGATAGATCATGTACTGGAAGCTTTTGTCTTCAGCTTTATGGAAGGAAGCTCTTGACAGTATTTGGTTTCTCTTCCACTGGACAAGAGGGTTCTACCTATAGTTACTCCTATAACTATACTTAGTTTATAAACTAAACTCAGCTTAGTTTATGTATGTTACAAATATACACTCAGGTGTGCACTTGGGCACACACACACACACAACAAAGGAACACTACCGTGGATGGTTGTCTACAAAGGAGCATAAAGGAAACAGTGCATGTTGTAGTGGGAAGGCCGGGCAGCATGGCTCTGGAGGATCATTTGAACAGAAAGGCAAACACTGGGACATCTCAAGGTACAGACAAATGCTATGGCAGGAATTCCATGGCTGCCCGGAGGAAGAGCAAAGGCACAGGTGGGCTTCTGTGTAAGGCTTCATATGACAGATCACTGGGTTACAGAGTTTTGGAAAAGCCTTTTTCACAGGTCAGTCTGTGTATTTTAGTCTGATATTAATATAAGCAGGTAGCTTACAATGTCTGCTGTTTGGGCTGGCTATTTCCAGAAAGCCAAATTCAGCATCTTCTGTTCGCTCTGGAGGAGGTCACCAGTTTATCTCAGGGGCTGAGAGAGGTTGCCCCTGGCTTCTTCTAATGAATGAGAGCTTGCCTCAGACCTTTTCCACACATGCTGTGCTCTCTCCCCTGCATCACCTTGGGCCAACTTGCAATGCCTGTGAGCACTAAGTTTTTACTATTCACCAAGGTGGATTTCATCAGCTGGTAAATGCCTAGCACATTCCAGGCACAGCATGTGTGTGTGTGGGGTCTGTGTAGAAAGAGCCTACCTTCAATGTATCCCCTCATACTCTATGATGCAGCACACATTTTAAAAAAGCAAACAATCACAGATGTGTGATGTAAACTGCCCAGAGTCTGTCAGCTCCTCCCAGGAAGGGTCCCTTCCCATCCTCCTGGTAGGATATCAGGCACGTGACCTCATTGGGAAAGATGGTGACCAGCTACAGAGTGGGGTACATGTACCTCCAGAATCAGTCCCAGTCCCCAAGAGATGTTCTGACAAAGAAAAAAAAAATAGATGAGAGATGCCTCAGCCTCCACATGTCCTATTTTTAATTGATTTGGACACAGACTCTTCAATCAAGGTATTAATATTTAATTTTTCTGTCAGGGCAGATCTTTCCCAGCCTGACACTTAAAAATGGCTTGAGATAGAGAGATGTGGTGGGGCCTCAGGAAATAAGACAAGTGAGGTGCTGGAATCTAGACTAGAATCTCAGAGACAAGGAGGAGCAGACACTGGCTGGCATCAGGGACCTGGGAGGTGGACAGTCACTCTTGTTTTTTTTTTTGTCTCTGTTCCTTTGTCACATGTTGAAGAACACAGTGCTTTTTATTTATTTATTTCTTGCTCTGCAGTCTATTAAGAAATGATGTTGGAGTTTAGGCAGTCAGGTGTCTTCCATGTCTATAGGGTAGGCTCTGGGGACTAAGGCTGCTGGTGCATTCAGTGTCTGACATGACAAAAACTGTTCTCTCAGAACCCCACACACAAGATATCCACCAACTGAGTTAAAAAAAAAGCAGCAAATGATGTGCTGGGGAAGTTTATGGATTTGGGTTAGGTTGCATTCACAGCTGCTGCTGCTGCTGCTGCTGTTTGTGTCCCAGGCCACAGATGGCATGTTTCCAGCAGCGAATGATGCATTCTTGCCTCTTGGTTTCTAAGTTTGTGACGAGGACAATGGTGGTTTGATGCTGGGTCCCAATCAGCCCACCAGTTCTAGTGAAACCTGATTTTCCATGCACGTTGCTTTAGAAACAGTGCCCGCCATCTTGGCTGCCCAGAGTAGTGAAGAAAAATGACTGGGAACTATTTTAGGTAAAAGTACTTGTGAAGGCAGCTAATAAATGTTTCATTGTGACTCATTCTTATGCTATTAATAGGCAGGAAATGAAAGTGGGCAGAACTTAAAGTCCATTCATTTTCAGTTTCTCCCTTTATTCAGTGTGTGTGTGTGTGTGTGTGTGTGTGTGTGTGTGTGTGTGTGTGTGTGTGCATATTTGTATGAGTTACTGAGCATATGTGTGAAGGCCGAAGGGAAGCCTTGGCTGTCATTATCTGGTACAATTCACCTTAAAACAACAAGGACAAACCATACATCTGGCGCTCACAGCAGGCCAGCAAGCCCCAGAGATTCTCCTTTGTAGTCTTGGCCTCTTCGGTGCTACCACACCTGGCTTTTTAAAGAGGGTTCTTTCGATCCAGTTCAGGTCTTTTTGTTGTCAAACTGATCTATCTATCTCCCTAGCTCTTATCCTTCCTTTTAAAAAAGCAGAAAGCAAGAGGTGAAGCCAGTCTTCCTAGGTCCCGGTGGAGCAAAGGGCTTTGTCCTGAGCAGCCATGCCCAGACCCTTCTTCCTCCACGGCCCACTCACTTCTGGTTGGTCTCTGCTGAGCAAAATCCCATGAAGTTGGTTAGTCACAGGAAATCACATTCAATGAGGCTTTGTTTTCACCGTGCCCTGGAGAAACAGAGCTGATTCTAATGTGGCTTTCATCTCTGCAAGGCATTTGTTGTCTCTGAAGTGGAGTTTGAAGATCCTGGTATAGCTGGTTGTCTGATGAGCTGGGTTGGGATGGTCCCAGCATTTAATGGGGAAAGAGGGGAATGCTGGCTAGCACTGGGTGGTGACATCTGGAAGAACTGCCTCTTCCTGTATGACTACTGGATTCTTGATAAAATAAACTTGAACTCCACTTTGCTCATGAACATGAAGGAGGATCTGTAGTATATTTTTAAATGTAGGAAGTTTTCCAGGAATGCATTTGTTGTGGAATCAGGAAAGGACTACATTTTGTGTTGCTCCAAATCTTACCAAGATTTGTTTTCCCTTTGGAAAATAGAACACATACATACACACACACACACACACACACACACACACACACACACACACACACACACAGAGAGAGAGAGAGAGAGAGAGAGAGAGAGAGAGAGACTCCGAGAGACACAGACAGACAGACACACACACACACACACACACACACACACACACACTGACACTGCAGCCCTTGAGTTACCAACAATCATGAACACCTGAACTGAGCTGTACATACGATGTTATGTTCTCTTAAGTGACTTTCTTTTTTAAGTTTGTACCAATTTATTCTCTCTCTCTCTCTCTCTCTCTCTCTCTCTCTCTCTCTCTCTCTCTCTCTCTGTCCCTCCCTCTTGTGTGTGTGATATGTAATTCCAGGAATATAAAGGGGAGGCTTTGCAGAATATATGTTAGGGCAAAGCAATGCGTCCATTCCAGATCTGGGACTTAAATCAGTCATACATTCCAAAAATGGCACAAATTCCGAGAGCTGTAGAGATGAATCATCAGATTGAAAGAGTGTACTATTCTTGCAGAGGACCCAAGTTTGGTTCCCAGCACCCCAGTTGGGCAGCTCATTATCACCTATAACTCCAGGGGATAGAATGTTCTCTCCTGGATTCCAACAGCACCTGTACAAGCATGCATTCCCATGCCAACACACAAAAAAGCACACAATTTTAAAAACTGAATAGTAAAAATAAAATGGCACAAATTCCCTGTATATTGTTAGCAATTAAGATTTCTGAATGATACTCTCCACAGGGGTTCAGAACTTGAACAGGACTCAGAATAGTTTTGAAAATCTAATTGTCTGCACAAATCAAGGAGACTGTGGAGAAGAAAGCGACCATTCAAGAGGGTGACAGCAGCAGTGACTCTCAGACTCATGGGAACCCTGAGACCGGGGACAGACTCTTCCCTGAGTGACAGGTGCAGTGATACAAACTCCCTGATTTTCAGTAGATGCTGTAATCCGGGGACCCTGTTAGCTGAGTTCAGACCGGCTGCTTTGCCAAAGTAGCTTAAGGAATTCTGATACACGGAATTCCTTTGCATGTCCTCGCCATGATAAGAAAGGTCTTCATCACAGCAAAGTCATCGCCTTGTGTGCATGTCGGGTGATAAAAGAAAAAAGTATAGCCAGGTGAGCACACATGTCATTTATGAAGTCATAGATTTGGAAGTGATGATGTACTGTGACTGGAGGTACAAGGTCACCTTTAGCCGGCCGCCATTACCAGGTCACAGATCTGATGGTTTCTACCAGGGCACCCAATTCAGACATTTAAAATACATCACGTGGACCAATTCTGTGCAGTCTGTGTGGCTGGACTCAATACAAGGACTACCCATCCTGCTCACTGAATTGAAGCTCCTGGTGGGGAGATCTAATTCAGAATAGAGGGCTAAACTGGTTATCAGCTTGACACAACTGGGACCCTCAGCTGAAAGATTGCCTCTCGGATTGGCCAATGGCCATGTCAGTGAGGTACCTTATTATTGATTGATAATGAGTACCCAGCCTGCTGTGGGTGGTACCATCCCTGGGCAGGTAGGCCTGGGCCATATACAGCAGCTAGCTGAGCAAGTTAGAGGACCCAGCGGCCAGAAGGCAGCGTTGCTCTTTTTGTGACTCAAGTTCTGGCTTATTCTCATAATGTTTTGTGTTCTGGTGTTTTATCACAGCAATAGAAAGCTCGCTAGAACATAGCGGATAGCTATACACATATCTCTGCATGGAAACACGGGTAGAATCCGATGGTTTTGTTAAGTTAGTTTGATCAAAGTATCTCTTCTGCAAACAAAGGTATAATGAAAGTTTGATGTCTTTGTTATTCTGAAACAGATAAACTGATCGTAGAAGGGTGTGGTTGTTGTACTTTAAAAACGGCACACCATGCAGACAACATTCATGGGGAGGAGAGTTTTATGGGGGGGGCGGGGGCTGAGGAGAGAAGAAAGAGGAAGAAAAGAGAAGAGGAAGAGGAGAGTCGATACAGATACAACCTCAGAGAGGGGGAGCTTTTTATGAATGAACGTAGTACATGCGCTGAGACCATATAGTAACAAGCCCACGATGCCCTCAGGACCCTGAGCAGGCCAAGGTAGTGCCTGTGCACTAGTGAGCATGCGCGCAGGGATGCTGCATCCTATCAGGTCTCCAAGGGGCAGGTCTGGATGCTAACAGTGACAATTAGTTTTGTCTATTTGACATAACTTAGAGTAACCTGGGAAGAGAGTCTCAATAAATTGGTTAGGTCACGTTGGCTTGTGGGTATGTCTGTGGATATTTTTTTTGTTAGTTTATGTGGGAGGATCCAGCCCACCGTGGGTAGCATCATCCCCTAACAAGGATCCCCGAGTTATATAGGAGCAATCAAGCAAGCAAGTTTGCATGAGTTGATTAAAATTCACTTGACTGTGAATGTGATGTAACTAGGCATCTGAAGTTCCTGCCCTGACTTCTCCACAGTTATGGACTGTAACCTGGAGTTGTAAGGCAAAAGATACGACTTTCTCCCTTTAGTTGAATGTGACAGGCATTTAAACACAGTGACAGAAATAAAAGTAAAGGGAAAGAGGTGTGAAGACCCACATGGTCTTCTCTTATTTTCTTGTAAATTTTTAAAACAATTTCAGGTAAAATCGCAGACCATTGTCTCTTGTCTGGACAACTCCTAATCAATATTGTTTCATTTCTTTTTCCTTCTTTTAGTCTTTAATAATAGCCAAGCGCTGAGTAAGGAGCTGGACAATGTGACACAGGGCATGCCACCCACCCATTCATTCAGCAGTTGTTTTTGTTTGTTTGTTTTTGTTTTTACTTTTTCTGCGTTTCAATGACAGCATTAGGTGGAGGGAATCCACTGGTAATAAAATTAAAATGGCACAAATTCCCCAAGGGTCATCAGAAAATTGACATTCCAACTATGCTCTACACGGTCCTCCAGATACTTGAACAAGGCTCAGGAGAATTTTGAACAAGACTGCATTCTTTCCCCTCATAGAATCATCTCTTACCTGAGTTTCCCACTAGCTTGGAGTGTGAGGAGAGTAACATCATCCTTCATCTCCCACCTCCATATATGGAACTATTCCAAGGACATGGTGCTTAAGTCCTGGAAGATGCCTTCCAGTTACTCAGATACTTAACACCACCTGTGAGAAAAGGGTCTGGTCTTCCTTAAAGTCCACTAGGATGTCTCAAGCAGAGGGTATAAAGAGGATTGGAATGAACTTTAGAAGAAGAAAATAAAGAAGATACAAATGCACAGCCTTCTAGACTTCATCTATGAGAGAGAGAGAGAGAGAGGGAGAGAGAGAGAGAGAGAGAGAGAGAGAGAGGAGAGAGAGAGAGACCTGTCTGTGGAGAGGTGGGAGCCATGGCAAGGCAGCTATCACAGTCAGTGCTGCTGTCATGAGATTTTCCAACAAGGGTTTGGGAGGTTGGAAGTTGGTAGAATGGCTCAAGAAGTACAAGTGCTGGAGACCCTGGGTGGGAGTCTCCGGGAGGTGAGGTACCCATGCGGGATTTCCATGGGGCCTTTGGACTAAGTGATAAAGAGACCATGCGCTTACCTGGTAAACCAAGTTGACGACAAGGATGAGAAGATCAGCTATGGTAGGATAGGGAAACCCTGGCTGTCCCATCATCATCTATGGACACTGTTCAGAGCAGTTCTTCATTTTTCTTTCCCTCTCTTCCTCCCTCCTCTCTACTTTCTTCCTCTTTTCTTTTCTCCTTCTGTATCTTCCTTCACTTCTCAATAGAACTATCTTCTGCTTTAGGGACTTGAACAGATTCAAGGGATTGAGGTGAGGCCCTTAGGATGGTTGCCACTCATGAAACTATGAGCAGAAAGACAAAAACTCTTAGGTAATAGCAGGTCAGTGTGGTCAGGCAGCACAAATATGAGATCTAAGGGAACCAGGTCAGGGCACTAAGCCCGGTCATCTGGTCACCCTTTGAAGCAGGATGAATCTTGAAGAATGAGAAAGGCATTTTGGCAAACTTTAAGATACCCCCCTCCCCAATTTCATTTCATATAAGTAGTGATAGTGTGAAGGGCAGGGCTTTTCTCGTTTATTGTTCCTGAGTAACTGGGAGGACTCTGCTGGTCTGTAGAGGTACTGTGATAAGATACCATAGAGCAAAGGGCTCATACAGAAAACTTAGGGTTCTTGCACTGGAGTGGGGAGGTAATTGAGACAATCTCATTTTGTAGTCCATGCTTGCCTGAAACTCTGTTATCTAGGCTGACCTTGAATTTATGGAAATCTTCCTGTTTCAGGACCTCACTGGAGTGCTGGGGATGTAAGTGGAAGTTACCTAGCTTCTAGAGAGTATTTGTAAAGCCTGTCCCTGTAGGTATAAATTGTCACTGATTGTAAATTAAAGGACCTGAGTTTGTGAGTCCTATGAGACAAGCCAGTCTTGAAGATTCATTTTTCAGTTAGATTTATTAAGGTGGAATTAAATAACACAAAAGTCATCTCTTAAAAGTGTTATTTCATTATTTTTGTCCCTTTGCAATTTCCTCAGCCCAAATCCCCTGCAACACTGACCTGTTTTCTGTCATGGTAATTTTCCATTATGTCATAAAAGGGGAATTGGTGACTGGCACCCTTCACTTAGCTGAATGCTGTGGGTAGTCTTCCTTATTGCATCTAGTACCTCCCAATTTCTTATCCCTTTTGATACATTATTTGGATCTATCATGATTGGTAAGCTATTTGTCAGTTGATGAATGTTTGCGTAGAATATACCTTTTGGACGTCATGAGTAGAGTTGCCATGGATATTAGTATACAAGTCTTGAGTGGGTGGGTTTCTTACTTTTGAATAACTATTTGAGTGTGGGAGTGAGTTTTGGGTAACATGCTAAGTGAATGTCCCCATTCTGGGGATTGCAGACACTTGTGGCCACATCCAGATTTTATGTGGGCTCTGGGGTTCAAACTAAGGTCCTCATGCTTGCTCCTACCCACTGACCCATCTCCCCAGCCCATGGTTTTATTTTGGGGTCTTATGTAACCCTTGCTAGGTAGCTGAGGATGACTCCCTGGCTCTACTTTCTGTGCTGGGGTTAGGAGTGTGGGGCTACTATATCCAGCATAGGCACCATTGATGCAAAGAACAATCTAAGTTGGGTGTGGTAGCATTCCAGAGGCTGAGGCAGGAGAATCAGGAGTGAGGGGACAGCCCACATACTCTGTTAGTGAGTTTCCCCAATTACTTCAGAAACAATGATTACTTTGTTTCAAAAACAAAGAACAAAAGGCAACACTTTCCCCTCAATGAATTACCTCCATACTTTGGTTTGAAAGCAATTGATCATGAATGGGTGGGTCTGTTTCTAGACTCTTGCTCCTAATTATGGTAATTTTAGGAACAAGCTTTTGTTATTGCAGTCAACTGGTCAGGTTTTAAATAGATTGAATATTTAGAAACCCAGTGCTCTCGATCTCTTTGGATCTCAGGACTCAAGGCAAGCATCATTATCTGGTGAGGGAAACACGAAGGTGGGCATGCCAGGCTCCAGGGCCTCCCATTTTGGTTTGAGGAGAAAGCTAATGCTCACCCACAGGTGAGCACATATCTGTGACTCTCATCCAAGCAAAGCAGCCTGAGGCTTTCTCAAACACTTAGCATTCCTTGTGCAAAATTAATCTGCTTCAGAAGCATTCTAACTCAGTGTAAGAACACTGCAGCGTCCAGGATGAGAGTTTTCTGGCAAGAGGTTGAAGAGGGGTGGAGAGGAAGCCAGGACAAAGGCACAATGTTCTGGAAGTTTCTCACCATGGTTAGGGCAGGGCCCTCCAGCTGGAGCTCAGGCTATGATTACCACATGGCCAGCTCCCCTGAGGCTTCTCTTCAAGAAGCCAGCATTTCAGCCACAGAACCTTTGCCTGTTCTTAGGCTTGGATTGCCAGCAGGTTCTAAACAGACCATTCATTTTCTTTTTCCTTTAAGCACAGAAGGGTCTCACAAGTCCAGATACCACCAAGGACCTGAGTGTTTCAAGTCAAAACATTCCCCAGACCACAGCCGTCTGGTAAGAGGAAGGGCTATGGGGTGGAATCCACCCAGCAGCCTGGGGCAGGAGTGCACAGGAGACAGAGGTCTCTTGCTTTCAAATGCTGGGGCCTACAGCCATAGAAGCAACAATATTATCTTCTCATCCAGCCTCTGTCTTCGCTAGGCCTCAAGAAAGAGATCAATCTGAGGGTGGGGGGGTATTGATTAGCTACTAATTGTCATGTGCTCTCAGATGTTGCCTGTCACAGCTAATTGAGCAGTAGGCATGGAGAATGGCGGAGTTTAGCTGAGATAGCCCTGTAGGAGATGAGTGCCTTTCTTCAGTGCCATCCTTACCACAATAAAGTATCCAGCAAATAAAAATTCACATGGATTCCTTGGGCAGAAGGGATCAGATGTTGCTGGGTGCTATCAGAAACCTTGGGCAGTCAGGCCCCAGTGGTTGACAGTGGCTTTGTTATGGGAAGAGTTTTCAGGAATGGTCTGGGGAGAACCCTGACTGCCTAAGGTCTCTGATAGCACCCAGCAACACCTAATCCCCCTCTCCCCACATGGCCCAGCTCAGTCTGGTCATGTCCACTCGGGGCTCTCTCAGATGTCACTGCCTCTGGCTATGCTTCCCCACACAGGTGTAGTGAACGTTCTCCTCTAGCATACCTAGGAGCAGTGATGCCCTTTCCTTTCCACTTCCCTGACTTCCCCCCCCCCCCCCCCCCCCCCCCCCCCCCCGCGTCTGATACATGACTCTAAAAGGTTGAGAAGAGAGCAGTGAGTTTAGTGAAAAGCAGTGAGTGAGACATAGAGACAAGGGCGAGGCAGAGGCAGGATTAGTACCGGAGTGGTGTGGGAGGGCTGCGTGAGGGCCAAATTGGCAAGAGCACAGAAACTTGGTGGTCCCATATCTGTGCCTGAAGGGCAGGTGTGGATCCACTGGCAGAGGGTTGCTGGTGACATACAGGATAGGAGGGACATCAGTGTCTCTGGGCAGAGCATCCTGGAAGAAAGGCAGACGAGGTGCTTGTATGTAGCCCTGACAAAGACTGGAACCAAAGTCTGATGCCAATAGATGCCATCCTGAGTGCAATCATGAAGGATGCTCGGAGCTGGAAGGTTATAAGCCAAGCCACTGAGTCGGACCAAGCGTTTTTACCACTTACTGCTGTGTGAGTGTGGACAAATTCATTTCCTTAAGGCTTAGTTTCTTTAACTATAAAACAAAGGGTCAGTAGCCATTTCCAGGAGTTATTAGGTGAATTGTATGGGCGATTGTTAGGAGGACTGGTTATGGGATGGCACCGCTGTCTAGGTGATGTGGACATGGCCGATGTTCAAGCTTCTGCTAAGGACACCAGGAATGACGGAAGAAAGACCATGTGTCATCGAGTGAGAATGTTCCAGTCGTCTTTACTCTGCATATTTACATTTTGGATCCTCCTTAAGATCTTCCCTTCCAGGGATGGGGACAGGTATTTGAAGTCACCCCCGTACCCCTTATCAGTGCCCTCTGAAGGGTCTGAGACACCAGAGCCATTGTGACAGCAGAGACACAAATATCGCACCCATTACTGCAAGGATAAAGGAGGCTTTGGAAAGATGTGATTTAAAGTTTCTGTTGTTTCTTGGGGTGAAGCCTGTGAGCAGAGGGTAGGAACTAACAACAGACAGGGCCTTGGCAGTGACATCAGCTCCCCTCTCAGCACAGTGGAGCTTGGGAAGAGGATCTTTTTGTGTTTCTTGCTCCCCACACACTATATCCATACGTATCTTTAAATCCCATTTGTATTCCAGTCTGATCATGGGGCACTAGCATCCTTGTGGGCACAAGCCTGGGTTTGGTTGGTAAGAAGTATCCCCTGGAGTTTTCGGCTGACATAAGGTTCTGAGGGATCAGCCAGCACCCATCCTGCACCCCTAGTTCCCAGGGGGGCTCCTCACACAAGGGAGGAGAAAGGTGAGTCTCTGCAGTTGCTGCTTATGGGATCTTCTCTGTGCTGTGGTATCTGAGGCTGTCAGTCATCAATAGGATAGCAAGCTGCTGAAGCCAGCATCAGACTTATGGCCAAATGCTGAGCATACCAATGACCAGAGCCTCTCGGAACAATTGTAGCAAGCACTTGACATTCCAGCCACGAGCCTGGCTGTTCTGGTTTGGGTCATACATCAGTGGGCAATTCCCATACTTACCAGATGGGCTTCTTTTGCCAGGAACTCAACCATTGAAGCCCAAGAATTAGTCATAACAGCCTTTCACTGAAAGGCACTGGATGTAAAAGTCCTGCTCTTTTGTTAAGTCAGCTGAGGAGATCCAGCAGAAGTCTGAGCAACTTCTGCCCTCAGTCCCCTGAAACCCATGATCCTTCTTCATATGGAGGCTTTTCTGAAGGTGGGGATTTGCTTGCCCTGGTTTACAAAGAGTCCATCTTTCTGGGTTCTGAGTTCTAGCCTCCCTACCTGGGTGTGGATAGCGGAACTAGCTGAGTCAATGAAGACATGGGGCAGGCTTTGGCTATGTTGCATGAAGCAGGCTAGCAGAGTGCTATCTGGTTGGTAGGAGATGTAACAAGCTTTCTGTCCTTGAGTAGTCATGACAACTCATTCTTTACAATGACACACACATACAAGCATGCCTAGAAACCAGTGGCACACACATGCGCGCCCGCGTGCACACACACACACACACACACACACACACACACACACACACACGCCTAGAAATCAGGTGAGTCCTGGAGGTCTGTCCTTGGTTATGTGGAATTGCCCCTTATGCACAGGAGAAACTCTCCACTTGCTTCTCTGAGCATCACTGGGTTGTCTGCATCCAAAGCCTTTTTTCTATCCCTAAGAGATGCTTCCGGGAAGAGCTGTTTCTCTACAGACTTTTCACAGCCCCTGGGAATGTACTCACTTTTCTCTCACCAAAGGCTGCTGGGGCAAGTGCTCAGACCAGTGTCTGTAGGAGGTGGATGGACAGTGGGTGCTAAGAAGATTTCAAAGCCACCTGGCTAGTTGCAAGGTTGAGCTGGACAAGTGGGGACCGTAAGGTTCAGGGATCATTATTCATGCTGCCCCTTTGGCATGTCTGACTTTGGAGTGGCAGAGTCTGTTTAGTCCTTAATGCCTCTCTCCCTTGCCCTAATCCATCCGTGGGTGACTCCAGAGCTTAGCATACAGTGAACAAATAACACGTGTCAGCTGGATAAATGGGTAGAACAAATAAACGAGTCTGTGGGAAACAGATGGTTTTCGTGAGACAGTTTCTAAGGGATCCCCTCCAGTCAAATTTACAAGGAAATTTGTTTTTTTATGGTGTGCTAAGAAAGGTTAAGTAATTTGTCCAAGGTCTCAAAGGTAGAATTCTCTCTCTCTCTCTCTCTCTCTCTCTCTCTCTCTCTCTCTCTCTCTCTGTGTGTGTGTGTGTGTGTGTGTGTGTGTGTGTGAGGAAGTACACAAGAGATAAAGCTCAAGGCATCATTGTGTATCATTTCTCATGTGTGCATTATAAATTTTCTGAATGGATGGGAAGGATTGGAGGCTTCCAATGGTATCTGATAAAATACGTGTCCCGAGAAAATGGAAGCACATGAAAGAAAGGACTGGAGACACCCTCACAAACAGCATTGAGAAGAGAGAAGGAAAGGAGGGACCAGGGTATCAACTGGGTCTCACAAGGACATTCTAACCCCCTCCCATCCACACTCAGGAAGGAGGGAAGGCATAAGAAAAGACAGAACCAGGGCAACTGTTAAAAATTATTTAATAGAAACTCCAATGTCAAAATGTTAACAATAAACAAAAATACACATGTATAAATATGTATATATATATATAATTAGACTTGTATACTTTCTCAGGCCCTTTTCAAAATGGAACAGAATCATCAGAACATCTTGATACTCAAATCAAAAATAATATTCAAGCCACAGTCCACTGGTGCCATGGGATTGGTACATCAAAGCACTGAATTCCATCCAGGAGAGTTGGGGTATTGACAATGTCCTTTGGGGAGAGGGGGAGGAAGGTGAACAATGCCCGACCCTGTACGGTGTACCTGTTCTTAGCACCGGTAGTCATTGCTATCTGGTGATAGTGCTCCTGTCCAGGTCCAAGTTATTTAAATCTGTACTGTGTGAGTTTGCTTGCTTTAGACTCAAAGCTCTCGGGGATTCCCTTGTGACTTTTTCCTTTTACAGGCTGAGTGAGTGCCAAACAGTGGTTTGGGATGCTAGCATACTCTGATTTGCACCAAAGTAGTGGTTGGTGTTTAAGTGGGCATCCAACATACCAAGAGATACCCACGGTCACACTTGGAGTTCAGAGAGAAAATAATACAACTCTTGTACTAGTTTATGTATCATTGTTTGAAAATTGCATCCTTTTCTTACACGTCTCTTACTATACAGTAAATGTATGGGGAGGGTGTACCTCACATGGCAGCCATGTAGGAAGGAAACAGGCCCTAACCGCCTCACAGGTCCATGTGCAGGCAGAATAACCCATCTCTATGTTCCCAGGCCCGTCCTAAGCCGATTTCTCATGTGCCCAGAATAGCAAGCTAGGTTGAGGTTGAATTCACAGTAGCTTTCTCTTGAACTAGGACCCTAAATAAACAGTAATACCTATGGGAGGAGCCATTAGACAGCCTTTGACAACTGGCATCAATGCAGTTTGACTATGTCTTGGCAATGTGATGGAGATGAGTGGTAAATGAGCCAGGGCAGAAAATGACCAGGAGGAGCCCTACTTTACAAGTGGGTGAGTGAGAGACCACACGCTCCATTGGCTTCCAGCATCAGCATTGGCATGGGCTAGAGGTAGGCATGTGGGATACTACAGAGGGAACCACAAGACACAGAACTAGACATCTTTGGGTGAGGAGCCAGAGGACTATCTGGGGAAAGAGTGGGTGTTGGAGCAAAACCCCTTCCCTCCAGTCTAGAAGGTAGGTGTGGGTGTTAGGTGTGTCTGGCTGCACCCAGGAGGGCCAGTGTAGGCAGCCTGAAGCTATAAACCTCTAGAATGGCAGGGAGGGCTGCCTGGATTCCCTGTGCCACGTGGCTAGAAAAGCTGCCCTCAGTCCCAAAGCCCCCCAGCTCATCAGGGGAACTTTACTCCAAGAGTCCTGCCTTAGTTTACCAGCCATGCTTATTGCTAGTATTCTGATGCATCTAATTTCTGCTGCTTCTGCCTAAAACCTCATTTTTAATTTTTGGTTGAGGAGGAGGGAGGGAGAGAGGGAGAGAGGGAGGGAGGGAGAGACACACAGAGAGAGACAGGAAGAGAGAGAGAGAGAGAGAGAGAGAGAGAGAGAGAGAGAGAGAGAGAGAGAGAGAGAGAGAGAAAGGAGAGAGAAGGAGAGAGGGGGGAGAGAGAGACCCAAATGCTGCAAACTCTGAATAGGTTCTTTGGAAAACCTAAAGGCACTGCAAATTGTTTTCCCAGCCAGATCTTGCTTATCTGGGGCCTCCCATGAGTCACTCCAGGGGAACTCAAAAGCCCCTACAAGGTCCTCAGCTACTGTGTAGTCTTGTGCATATTCTGTATTTGCACACAATTTTTATGTACTTTATAATAAAAAAAACAAATCAAAATAATGCCCACCCAAGACCCCAAATGCCTCTGTCCTTGGCTAGACACAGGTATATTCTTGTGACCCAGCAGAGGCCTTGGCTAGACACAGGTATATTCTTGTGACCCAGCAGAGGCCTGGCTGCCTCTGGGTCAGTGCAGGTGAACTAATCCAGGGGAAGGCTATACAAAGGTTATGCCTCTGGTTAGAATCACATACTAAATAGGGAAGCCGTCACCACTTCCTAAATATTTATTTATTTTAGGGTGTACTCTCATCTGGGTCTAGGCCAACCTAGTCCCAAGAGGTATTTTTAGCCACCATTTCTCAGAAGACGGGCCAGGATGAACTAGCTCTGTCTCCCACGTATCTCTAAATGAGATCCAGCCCAGGCCAAAGCCCTTGAACTCAAACAGCATTTAGAGGCAGAAAGAGAAGTTGGAAAGGAGAGAAAGGATGGATGGGCATTAATCTTTCCAACCAGCAGCTGTGGACCTCCAAAGGAAGGCAATCTCCACTATGAGAATGATCACGTCTAGTCCCGGGGACACACACTGAGTGAAGAGTGCGGAGACGTATTTGACTCTCCTTTATTTTTCATTAACCCCCAGCAAAGTCCCAGAACACCCTGTTCTTATCCTCCGCTCTGCTTCCGGCCTCTCCTAAGCTTTAACCCTTTCCTGGCATGGAGGCCCCTCATGGCCCTCTGCACCCATGGGAAGCCCCATGCTATCCTTTCAGCATGGATGACTGACTCTTCTGTCATCCTTCTGTGCCCAGACAAGTATGAATTTTGCTGTTATTTTCTAGAAGCTTCTATGCCCAAAGCTGGCTGGCTACCACTACAACCTGACCCCACAGTATCCTTGGTTTCCCTAAGGTAGCCCTTCCAGATTGTTAGTGGTAGGCTCCTGGAGGGTGGCAACTGTGTTTAGTTCACCTTTGTATTGCTTGGCCATTGGCTCAGAGCCTGGAGCCCACCAGGTATCTAAATAATCTGGTGAATGAACATGTCCTGAGGACTGGGAAGAAGAGTGGTAAACATGCTACACCTAGGGCAACAGGAGAGGCACTCTAACTCTGCACACTGATAGCAGAGCATCCCAGTGGGGTTGCTATAATGTCACATGGATGAAGGGGGATCTGTGAGCAATGCTATGCCTGGACCTGGCATGTTTCTTCAGTTCCACTGTGGGCTGAGAAAGAACATGAGTCAAAATACACACCCAGAGGTCCAGATGCATCAGACACATGCAGATGCCTTGCACAGAAGGGCACAGGGCGAGAAGACCACGCACACAAGAAGTCAACTCTTGGTGTTCCCACCGGAGTTGACTCAAATTTATGCAAAAGCAGCCGCTAGGTTTTCTGGTTTAAGCATCCCTACAGTTACATGGATATCCCCCTAGATATTATCATAGTTATTACCGGTTGTGTGTGTATGTAAAAGACAGCTTCCCCCTCCCCTAGCCTGTCTATGATTAAGTATTTATGTTTTCTTTATCCATCTATCTTTGTGTATGTGTTAAAAGAACAGATTCAAATTTAAGGTCCTAATAAGGCAACTGCCTGGGTAAGATCCAGGAAAAGAGATAGTAATTTGTATGAGTTTACATCTCTCTTTGGATGGAAAATATGGCTTGGAATCTCCTGCAAGCTTCCTTTGCTCACTTGCCTGTCAAAGGACAAGGGTCCTTGAAGGTCTGGACTGAAATGCAAGACAGAACTTTTTTTTTTAATTCCTGGGTCTGAGTCAAATGGCCCCAGAGTCCGATTTTCAACCCTGTCGAAGTTTCTGCTTTTTACTTTAAATCTTATTCAGTCAAATTCAAGGGCTTGGTCTAAAAATAACCCTTCAGAAGGGAAGAAGAATGGATTCAGGGCAAAAAGACAATGTCATATCAAAGACTTCAGCCTAATGGGACCTTTCTGACTTAAGAAAGTTCTCTGGCTTCTAAGAGCTAAGAGCCATTCCCATACCATCTTGAAGGAATCTAGAAGTTGCCAAGTCAGAAGCAGTCGTGATCCTAGGGATCTATTTCACAAGGAACTTGGACAGGAAATTATTTAACTCTTACAAGGCGAGTAAATGAGGGTGGCAGTGGGTCCCTCCAGGTAGTATCTGCACCAGTTACTAAGGAGATGAGTCATCTTTTACCCCATGCATATTATGGAGCAAGGAGGTGAACCTTGGAGTTCCTGAGCTGGCCTGACCTTGGACCAGATTGACTCTCTCTAGGTCACCATTGAGAGGCACATCTAAGTGTGGTGCTTGGACTAGCCTGGAAAGTATAGACTCCTAGCCCAGTAATCAAGAGAGACATCCAACTGTAGCCCACTAGAAAGGGTCCAGGCACTGTCTTTCCTCAGAGTCTCTCAGATCTCTCTGCAAAGGTGAGACTTATTTTAATCTTCAAAAGAAACCACTGAAGAAAAACAAGCCTAGGAGACTCAGAGAAGAAACCACAGAACCCAAAATGTGGTGTAGGTTGCATCTTTTCTCAGAAGCTGAAAAGATGTGTCTAAATCTCCCCAAGCCTTTCCCTCAGGGCCCCAAAGTCCTTTGTCACCAGTCACCTCTTTGGGGTGGAGTGCAGTTTAGGGGATTAGCAAAGGCCAAGAAAGACACCCTATGAGGAAAGCAGGTGGATGAGGAGCCACAGACAGACTCTAGAGGGTGGATATCCCCAAAAGCTCTTCTCACACTGCTGCGAAATGTGTAGTAACAGTATACCCAAATGACATCTTTCCTTTTTTCAACACGAGCAACACAAATTGTTTTGAAGAATACACGAGATAAAGACAGAAGGCTGAAAGCAGCATCTGGCATTGAGTGAACATAAATAATGACTATTCTATTAGTTTCCTTTCTTCTCCCCCCTCCAGATGAAATCAGATCTCAGATATGACAGAGAATCTCCTGAAAACCATGACATCACTGGTGGGTCCCAATGTCACATGGGACATATATTCTCCGGCCGATTTGTGATTTTTTTTTTTTTCCTGGAGATAGAGAAGGTGATCATGGAAATCAAAGGCATCTTCTCCATTAGAGAAATGGATCTGTTCGTCTGCAAAAGTGATTCACGCACCATATTCAAGGAGTTTCAAGGGTTCATTCCAGAACAATTGTAGAGTGTTCACACAGCTTTGCAGAGGCACCCTGGACCTGCCAATCCACCCATGATGTCCTGAAGCCCTCGTTTCCAGCACCTTCCATTACACTTTTCAGCAATGCTCCCTTCTTACCCACCAACCAAGCCTTATTTTTCAAGCAACTTAACAAAGAGGTCAACTTCTAAAGAAGTATAAAGAGATACAGCTCAGAGACAGCCAGCTCCCTGGTGGGAAGAAAGCAGGGAAGGCAAAGTTGATGTAAAGTCACACAGTACAATGTCATACTGGCCCCATCCCTTATTTTTGACAAAAAAACCTTAAGGGAGAGGATTTCTATATCAATTGTTATATTTTTTTAATAGTGAAAATATGCAGACTTTAAAGTCTAGATTCTTTATATTTTCCTGGATTAAAAAGGTGGTATTTTTCTCTTATTAAAAAAAACAAAACAAAACAAAACAAAAAAAAAACAAAAACAAAAACAAACGTGTCTTTTGTTGGGACCAGAAGAGATGGAACAATTTTTGAATTCTCACTCAGTGTCTAAACAGAACTTATTACTATGCTGAACTGCATTGTAGGAGGGTGAGGTAAAATTCAGACGAGGTCTAATCTGTTTTAACAGGGCTACAAGACGACTCCTGTTGGAACAGAAAGGAGGTGGTGATGAGGCTGGGTAGACAGTAAAGTTAGAGCTCAATGCTGGAAGCCATCCGCCTGGGATCCCTGGGCTGTCATCTCCCTGGCATGGCCACTCCAGTGCTTGGATACACCCCAGGCACAGAGAACCTCTATGTCTTAAAATGGAGGAACAGGCAGGCTCCAGGGAGCTGGGAACCAAGGCTATTCCTGGGACACAAATTTGTTACTTGACTTACTGTAGGCACAACAGACGGCAAGACCTGGCACTGTGTGGCTGTTTCTGGGGGCTGACCTAGTTTTTTCCTCTCTGGACTTTGTACCTTCTTTGTCCCTAAATAGACCATAATGTCACTCTATGCTCCTACTTAAGCCTGAGGCTAGGAGGCCTCACAGAGGTAAAAGCCTCTTTTGAGTTTGTGTGCCAGCAAGAAACACGTCTTCAATTATGGGAGCGGGACTCTGTGATCCTGATTCTCTGCCAAGCAAAAGAAAGCTGTACACACTACTGAATCTTTATAACTCTACAACTTGGAGGACACGAGGCATGTGTAAGCCAGCCTGCAGAGTTCACTAGGCAGACCCACTCCACCCACTGGCCATAAGACCAATTGCCTTAGCATACAGTCACTCTAAATGTTCTTCAAAATATCCTCTGTCCACTTTCCAACATTTTTCTTCCTAAATCCACCAGGCCACTTCCTTCTCTTCCTACCTCCTTCCATATCTCAAGGTCTACAGACACGTCAACTAGAAAGACAGATAAGCATATATACTGGATAATTCTTTTCTTTATACCTGAGACAATCTATTTAATGTCCCGAACAGGGGAGGAGTAGATATTTTTAATTTAGATCCTTCCAGAAGGTACAGAAAAAAAAAAGTACAAACACAAATCACTTGACAATTTTATGATTTAAACCAACAAATGGAAAACAAGACAGTTTTGAGAGTTGCTAACATAGTTAAGCATTTCATGCCAACCCACTCAACCATCGCATTTCTTGGGCCTGTTTCTAGAGGTACCAAACATGTCTGAAGATGAAATCACTTCTGTACAGCAAAGAGGTATCCAGTGTGAAACATGGGAGACAGGACCGTGAAAAACTGCTGTTTCCTAAACAGCACTGGGGGTTTTATTAACACTCAAAAAGTCAGATTCCCAAGAAACGTGCTAACATCCAAAATGCTAAACGTTGACTGAGGAAAAGGACATGGGTGTTTCGTCTTTGGGTAGAGGGTGGTGATTTTTCTGGGAAGATACTGTCTTAGACACCAAGCAGAGGACTCAAATGGAAGACGTTAACATTTGCTTCATTCTTGCTCGATAAGAACATGAGATTCCAGAAAAGGCCATCCACAGAACAGTGAACAAAGTCTCCAGTGAACAAGCTGAGGTGGGGTTTAGCAGTTCATTTACAGTTGAGGAAAACTATTTTCGTCCTTTGGCCAAAAACCATATGAGGGGAGGGAACTTAAAACCCCAGACTACGACTCTCCCGCATTTTTCTGCTTGAAGCTGGATAAAAAAGCCTTAGCTGTTGGCTGCTGCCCTATTTGTGTAACAACCACAGCTGCTCCCCAGAAGAGCTCTGCTGGCTGTAAGAATTATGGTCTTTCGCTGTTTGTGCTCCAGTCCATTTCCTATTGTACTTGACTGTATTTTCTTTCCCTCTGTTTTGTTGCCTTGGGTCTGACAGGAGATGAAGAATCCTGCCATTTTGTGGACAGATTTGAAAGTCAAGGCTCATTTTGGCAAGGACCAATTTAGATTTCTGTTCTAGTCTGTGGCAGAATCTCCTGACAATTGGGGACTTTTTAAATATCTCTCTCTTGTAAACTATCCCACCTTCTAAAGGTGGTAGTGTGGCTGACGGTGAGGCCCTTGAAACTCACAACCCTCGATGAGAAAAACACAGCATTCCACTGTGTGTGTGTGTGTGTGTGTGTGTGTGTGTGTGTGTGTGTGAGAGAGAGAGAGAGAGAGAGAGAGAGACAAACCCAACCCTGGACTGCTGGCATGGCATTTAGTAGGGTGCCCTCCCTTGAAAGTAACAAAGAGAACCCTCGTCAAAGCTATCAAACATGATAAAAAAATACAAAAGTTATTTTCTTCTTTTGATTGCTATTTACTTGTGACAATATTTGTTAAAAATATTACTTCTGTCTTTGAGAAGAGATCATTCTCTTCATATAGTATGGAAAAATAAACTCTACTGAACACGTAGTCAACACTCCCCACCACCAGGGGCTTTTGACTTTCACATCTCCAAACAACATCACGGGTGTGAATGTCCTGTTTTCCATCAGGCAGACACCTGTCACCCATGCTACCGGTGCTGGGAACACAATGAGGGAGTGGTAAGCATTTGGAAGTGGGAAGAATTAGAAACCAGCGTGCTTTGATACCTAACCAATCCAAAGGTAGTGGTGGTTTCCAGCCCTCCTAAGAAATCACAGGTTGTCCCCTCACCTCTCTGACCACTCACAGCCCTTCCAAACCACGGTAAGTATCAACAGAAGGGTGGGGAGCCATTTAGGCCAATCATTGGTGTCACTAATGAAGGAACACTTAATTTCCATACCTAGGGTCATCTTAAAATGTTCAACTAGATGAATGGGAGAAGACAAGAATACATAAAAACAGTAAAATGTTTATTTCTTAGAAAAAAAAGTGAGGAAGAGGGATTCAAAATGACTGTGGTCACACTTTCATTTGCATCTGGGCAAAGCCAATGCTACAAACTTAATCCTGCACTAAGAGCCCTGGTAAGTGGAAGGACCTACTGCTGGGCTCCTAAGTCACTTCTAGGAGTCAGGGCACAACATGCTCTTAACCAACTGCGGCTCTTCCACTTTGGAGCAGAGAAACAAGGCTCACCACGGCCACCATCCCATCTCCAAAGATCCACATTAGTAGTAAGAAGCAAGGCTCAGGCTGTCTCTGGACCACGTGGGAGAGACGGGTAAAGAGGGGAGAGGGGAAGAGAAGCTTGATTCAGAGCAGAACCAGGCTAGAACTGACGTCTGTATCAGAGTCCGTTACTACCTCATCTTACAGAAAACAGGCTGCAGAGCATCGGAAACCCAATAGCATCTTTAAGGTGGACTGCAGAATTTTGCTGCATACTTGGACACAGAGAAGTGAAAAGTTGCAACAGGTTTTAACTAGCAGCAACAAAGAAAGTTCCAGAACATTTTGTGTGTGTGTGTGTGTGTGTGTGTGTGTGTGTGTGTAGCAATATTCCTTTGCAGGTTCATTAAGAAACACTGTAATTTAATGGGGCATACAATATGGAACGGTCTTCGTTTGCTATAGTGCTGTTCAGTGAAGAGAACCGACCTTTGCAAAGGTTTCAACTGGGGTGTAACCTATTTACACAGTAGTAGCTCCTGGTCTGAATGGGAAAACTGCTGCTATGTGATATCCTCTTCTTCAGAACAGTAATCCCGACCCTGGGAAGAGAAAAAGAAAAAACACACATGAATGAAAAAAATTCAAGCCAGGGCCTGAAACAGTTGCTGGGATCCATTTTCTTCCAGTTTCTGTTTACGTCATAATGAAATCTTGTCTTCACCAGTGACCACTGGGTGCCAACCTATGCATCACAAACCCGGGCTGGCTGATTTTTAAGTTCCATTTATCTTAAGGCATGATATACCAAACCCATAATAGGCCCTTTTAAAATGCTGGCAAGAATTTATATCAACGTATATTACAGACATGTGCAAGCTGTATCTCACAGGAAGAAGTTAAGAGAGACAGAGCAGCTGGGAATCTTCTCTCTCATCAGGAAGACCCAACAGTCACTTTCTGCTGTTCCCTTTCTACAGCTTCAGCTCCGTGCTTAGAACTTAAAATGTCAAGGAAGGAAGAAGTGTAATCAAGAGATGATAGAGTTTTAATTCACTCTAAAATGGTTTAAAGGAAAAGCAAACAAAGGTTTTATGAACATGTGTGACATATCGGGCGCTGTGCCTGGTCCTTATGAATGACTAGAAGGACAAGGGGCCTTTGATGTGCCTGCCAGCAAGCAGGTTCTTGGCAAGCTTTAAGGACAGTAGGGAATGGCTGCTTTTGAGCATCTTTTATTCCCTCTCCACTATGAAGACACTGCTGGAACCAGGATTGAGGCTCTGTGACCTGTCTGGGTTGTCTTGATCAAGGTATGTAGCTTTCCAAGGGCAAAGTCTCCACAGACAGCACAGGACAAAAGAACCCCCCCCCCCCCATTTCATCACAATGTCACAGGCCAGGCTTTCCTGAAAGGTCAAGTTGAATTATTTTGTTTGTACCCTTCACATATTTTTCTTTTCAAACACAAACTAGATGCTCTATATTTGGGGACAAACGTTTGTTTAAAAACAGAAGTTTTGGCTCTATAAGATATAAACATAAGAACCTCAAGCAATGTAACTAAAAGTTGTATATGACAATGGATGTTTCCAGAGTTTATCTTACTTAGACGAGTCATTTATCCTACACTATTTTCTTGTTAACTATTTTATAGTACATTTATTTCAGGCAAGTTCAACCTATACTTATGCCTCTTTTCTTTTTGTTTATTCTATCTTGATTTTGGTAGCTGATGTAATGAACTGCTGGCAGCTAACAATTCTTTGTTATGGTGTAGATCTAACTCCTTTGATTTCAGTCTGAGTTTTTAATATTATAAGTCATATTTTGTTATATTAAAAACTAGCATTTTGGGTTGCTGAAGGTCCTTTCATAACTTCTCATTTCATTGATACTTCCAACACCTTCAGTAAAATCATTTTCTTTCAAACAAATAAACACAGAATTTTCTAAATACTTGAAATGCATTCTTAAAAGCACAAATGTTTACATTTTTAAAAATGTAGCTATCCCTCAAATATATAACAGGCTTATGTATTTCTTATATATCTGCACACTGGGATATTTCACATTTCCCTAAAGCTTGTCATTATAATGAATTTTTAAACACTTGTCTGGATGCTAATCCTGGCTGTATTTCTTACTAATTTTGGTACCTTGTTCAAGTTACCTCTGAGGCTCAGTTTTCTTACTGATGAAATAAAAATAATGACAGTTATCAACATGGACGGACAAAGTTAGTATTAACAGAGTCTAAATGGTGACTGGTAAATTAAGTTGTTCATGGTGTGTACATTCATGCATATAAGTGTGTTTCATACACACACACACACACACACACATACACACACCCCTATACCTGCATATAAAAGCTTTTGTATTTATTGAAAACACAGTGTTTCTAAACACACAAAAGAGCTACAAGATTATAAAACTAAAGAACCCAGGGCTCAGCAGTTAAGAGAACTTGCTGATCTTGCTGAGGATCTGGATTCAATTCCCAGCATCCACATGGCAGTTCACAACTACCTATAACTTTAGCTCTAAGGGATCTGGTACCCTTCTGGCCTCCTAAAGTCCTGTAGTCAGCCCCTTCCCATCTCCCTAACACTAAATAGACATACATTAAAAACAAAATAAATACTAGACATACATTAAAAACAAAACAAATACCCTAAAGGACCATTTTAGATGCTCCAGGTTTGTGAATGTCTATCACACCCCTTGAGAGACAGAGCAGAAGAAAGCCTCTGTATAAAACCCTGAAATTTGCATTTCCCAAGAATTTGTTCCCCTAGTTTTTTCTAATTATTATGAGGAGGAAAAAAACTCATATGAGTCGCTTTGCAGACATCATTTCATTTATTATTCATATCAACCCTGCAGGGTAGGAGTGGAGCCTCATGGCTTGTGAGCAAATCTCAGAGAAGCCCAAGATCCCCAAGCTAATCTCTGCCTTTCCTGGGAGGCCGTAGACTTGATAAGAAAATTCAAATTCCAGTCAGTTTCATTTTTCTTATCACCTGGCGGCAGCTCAGAGGACCAAACACTTTGGGAACAAAGGCTTCTGAGATTTGAACATACCACAGCTAAGAGGTACCACATGGCCTGCAGTCCTAAGTGACCCAGAGACCTGCTGGAAGGGCTCCAATCCCCACATTCCGTGATAACCCCCATTTGCACACTGGTCCTACTGGGCAGGCCAGGGAACCAGCTTCTGCTAATAAGACTTCATGTCTTATTTAAATTGTTAAAGAACTTTTAAAAACAGAATCATCAAACTTTCAGCCGTTGGGGAGATTGGGAGGCAAGACAGTAAGTCTCTTAGCAGAAGTATGGCCTTCCACCCCACAGAGGGACCAGAAACGAGAGCTTCTGTAAAAACCCCTTATGCAGCTGTATGTTAGCACAATTCCAGCCTCGTGCAAAGGACCACCAAAAGATTCTCAGGAGGCTTTAGCATGTCGCAAGGATGAGAGCTGCAAATGATGCTGACAAAAAAGGATTATTTCAAAAAGCCACAGGGGCGCATTTTGGGACAGATACAAATTACAGGAAATTCTGGGTATGGTGGCACAGACCTGCCATTTTTAGCCAGTTGGGAGGCTGAGGTAAGAGGTTTCCAAGTTCAAGGCCAGCCTGGGTAACTTAACAAAACCTTGTACCCCCCAAACAATAACAAAGGGGAGATAGAGCTTAGTGGTAAAGTGTCTACTTAGCATGTGCTAGCCCGCTCACCAAAAAACAATACAAAATAGTGGCAAGTATGTTGGAGCAATGCAGCCAGTCTCTCCTTCCTGTAGCCCCCAGAGGAGGATGTTCTTGGCCTAGGGATCCAGTGGATCTCTCTCTGCAGTCTGATGGCAACCTTGCTTCCACCTCCTCAATCTACCTCTTTCTATATAGCTCAAGTCTCCTTTGACTCCAAATCAACTTCCTCTTCCTCCTTCTCTTCTTTCCCTTCTTCCCTGTCCTTAAAAAAAAAAAAAAACCAAAAAACAAAAACAAAAACAAACACATCCAAAGCAAGCAAACACCAAGAATCCCATAGCTCAAATACACAATGTCACATCCCAGAAATACAGCTTAAACTGCATGGAAATTAAGTATCTGACGAGAGTATTAAATCTTACAAATTTACCAGAGCACAACACTGAATACTTTTTTTGTTAATTTGAGGGCATGTTATTACTTGTTGTTTTTTTTTAAATTGTTTTTTTTTTTGTGTGTGTGTGTGTGTAAACATGTTAAAAACAAAACTTTTAGTATAGGAGTGAAAACATCAAGAAAAATATAAAAGCATCTTTAAGTGGAGAAGCCAGCTCAATCTGTAATGCTCCTGCCTTGCAAGCAGGGGGACATAAATTCAACCTCCAGAATCCATGTAAAAGCTGGTGCTGTAGAGATGGCTCAGAAAATAAAGCCCTTGCTGTGTTAAGTGTGAGGACCAGAGATTGGATCTCCAGAACTCACTTAAAAAGCTATGACCCCAGCATTCAGGAAGCAGGCATGGGCCCGTGAAGCAAGCTGGCTAGGCAGTTAGCCAACTGGGCAAGCTCCAGATTCAGGAAGACTCTGTCTCAATACATAGAAAATGACCAAGGAAGTCAGTAAGGTCAACTTTAAGTCTCCACATATCTGTGCACACACATGTACCTGCTCCCATGCACATGCAGCTGGGCATGGTGGAATGTGTTGTAATTCCCTTGCTGGGGAGGTGGAGACAGAGGGCTCTTGGAATTGGATAGCCAGCCAGTCTAACTACATTAGTGAGCTACAGGCCATTGAGAGATTGCCTTAAAGAAAGTAGATGGCATTCCTAAGATGACATTCAGGGTTGTCTTTTGGCATACAGACATAGACACACACACACCCCTTTTTATCTGCACACCCATACATTAAAAAAGATAAAATATGACACTAGCAAAAATAATCAAAGGATTTACAATGCAAGCTGTGAGAAAAATCCATTTTTTTTTTTTTTCAAAAGGGGCTGGAGAGATGGCTCTGTTTAAGAGCGCTGGCTGCTCTTCCAGAAGACCAGGGTTCAATTCCCAGGACCCGAATGGCAGCTCCTAACTGTGAGTTAACTAACAGTTAACTAACTGCAGTTCTAGGGGATCTGACACCCTCACAGACATACATGCAGTCAAAAACACAATGCACATAAAATAAAGATAATTTTTAAAAAACGAAGACACAAGAGGATCCTAAGGAGATGTAAAGCACAGAGTGAAAACTCATTCAAGACACAATATAAGTAAAAAGCAAACAAAGAGAAAAATAATCTTCTTTAGTAATTAAAAAATAAACAAAAATAATTAGAAATAAAATGCTCTTGGCAGCCAGTTCTTGAGGAAACAGTGGGATGCAGCTCTCAGTGCTGTCTGTGATGGCAAGAATGGCTGCTTTTACAGCGCACCAAGTCTCTAGTAAGCCAGTGAAGATGGGTATCCCCTTCTGTAGCAATCAGAGAGATAAAACCCAAAGATATATGATTGGTGGTGGGAACAGAGACCGACTGTAAGCAAGTAGGGAAGTCACTTAGCAACAGAGGTGTCTGAAAAATGCAGCAGGCTGATACCTCTGCAGTTGGGCATACTTACTCAAAACCATCAGCCTGTGCATGGAAAATCAGTTTGCTTTATTATGTATACATTATACACTGATAAAGCTGTCAAGTTTATAATTACAAGTATTTATCTTCTAGCATTTTTTTGTAAACAGGGCATGGGAAAAAGTATTTGTAAACAGGTACTGTACACCTTTAATCTCAGTGCTTGGGAGGCAGAGGCAGGTGGATGTCTGAGAGCTTGAGGCCAGCCTAGTCTACAGAATGAGTTCTAGGACAGCCTGGGCCATATAGAAAAAAACCTATCTTGAAAACTCAAAAGGAAAAAAAAATCCATTTATGCATTGCCTACCGCTAGACAGATGACTCCAGCAATATCCTGTACCCTCTATACTCGAACGGGCATTTATTCCCATACATTCACTACTCTCTTCCTTCGTATGTCTCCTTAGGCACTAACTGCCTGGCTACCTAAGTCTGTATGACTTGGGTCTAATATGATGTCTTCCTGTCACTCTGTCCCCAGATGCTCTAAGGAGAACCTGTCTCTTTCCCTCTCAATGAGATTCCTCTTTATCCCAACAGGCTGTACAGTAACTTTGTCTACAATGGTGGCCTCTTTTACGAGAGAGGCTAGACAATGCTTCTTGCTCATCTCTGTTCTTTGGAGTCTAATGGAGTGCTGTGTGTCTCTCAACACATCACTTGTGAATATCACACCTTGAGAGGAGGCTGGTGAATGTCAGCACTTAGAAAGTGTCCTGCCATTCTCATTGGAGAAGGAAGCTGTCAACATATTTTAGATCCTACTAAAGGAAGCCCCACCCCCTTTAACAACTCAACTGCATCAGTTGTAGCTACAGTATAAATACAAGGCAGGCTGGCTTATGCTGCTAGAACAGTATGGAAATGAAGAAAGGGAAGGGGTGGTGGAGGAGGGGGTTAGATGTTGATTCTAGACACCCACTGTTCAGTAGTCACCATTTTATTTATTTAAGATGTTGATTCTAGACTCCCACTGTTCAGCAGTCACCATTTTATTTAAGTAATTTCTATGTGATGCATATGTGGACCATGCCCAGTTGGTTTGTTTTCTTTGTTAGTCCTGGGGCTGAATCTACAGTTTTACACATGCTAGGTAAGTGTTCTGCCCCAGCCACACACAGGTCGGAATGACTGTTACCCTCTGCCACAACCTCTACAGGGCACTGTGAAACTTTACTGCTCTCTGAGAAGCAAGGAGCATTTTGATTAATAAAGTGTGATTGTACCGCCTGAATTTCTGAACATAAACTCAATGGTAATTTCCCTTCTTTAAAGGCTTATTATTCACAAGCTTCTAGGTATGATGATCCTGAGGCAACAGCATCCGAGTCTCTGTGGAATGTGACCATTCGGCCTTGAACCAGGAGAATGAGGCAGGAGAACCACACTCTTAGGCTTCAGCATCTAAGAGCCACTAGGCAGAGAAAACACAATGAGAAGGTTGTTGGGGTCTTACAGCTTCCTGCATGGCTGTGGGCTGGAAGTGAACGCCTTCCTCAGGGCTGAAAATGTCACAGCCACTTGAGTCACACACCACTTTGAACTCCATTTTTTTTGTTTATAGCCCAACGACAGCTTACAACAACAGTTTTAAATGCAGAAGAAATGCTGAAGAAAACAAAAAATAATGAGCGGCCCTGCTAAAGTCTCCTCCCCCCGGCTTATTTCATTAGAAAAATCAATGGAGGCATTAATGGCTGTCTCTGTCTCTAATGAGCTTTATTCTAATTAGACTCACACATTATTATTTCAGTTGGGAAAAGGCCTGGGTGGTGAGGAGCAGTGGAGTGTGGCAGCTAACTAACCTAACCCTAACCCTAACCTCTTTGACCATGTTCAGGAAGGATCACCATGATAGCTTCAGCGATGACAATCCTGGTGTACAGGGCTTTTCATTTTTAAGACAGAATACATATTAACTACTTTCTTCTCCCTGCATTGTATCCACACCAACAGCAAGGTCCACTCACAAGCTTTAAGGCTGCCTTTACCAGGCTTTGTCTCACATTGGTACGCACATCACATCAATGATACCCTTCCCACAAGGGACAGCAGTGAGCAGGCAGGGTGTCTGGATGTGTGTTCTCCAGGCCATACTGAACCCACGTGCTTTTGGCAGGGCCAAAATGATATTGGCGGCTCTGTTCCATCTGGCCCTTGCTATGGCCAAGTCCCCATAAAACATCCATGAGGCTGGCCATCGTATGCCAATTCTCCCAGTATTAAGCAGGCAGAGGACTTTGAGGCAAGCCTGTGCTACATAGTGTGGCACTGTTTCAAAGCAACATCAACTCACCCCCAACTATCTGTGGCTACTAACAATTAAATTTCATGTAATTTGTCAAATACTGCAATATCTCCTTTTGTCCCTTCGTCACATAAGGACTATTCTCATCTTGTGGGCCAGATGTGGCCTGGGGCTGCAGTTTGTCTGTTCGGTCCCAGAAAGCACACCAATGATCTGGCCCCACATGGAAAAGCCAACCCTGGGCCACTCAAGAGTCCTGCCACTTCCCCAAGGATCAGACATTAGGCCTGATTTCTACTCCAAGAGCTTTATCATTTCTTCTGGGATGAGGCGAATTCTGCAAGATGCCAACTTAGAAAACATCTGCAAGATGCAACTTATAAAACACTGTTTACAATACACCGACAAGAAAATGATAGCAATCAAAAATGAAATTTAATAATTCATTTACAATCTTGTCTTGCCATTAAATCCAAATTTTTCAAGCTTCACCTGCTCATTCTCTTGTGGTCTCTAATCTATGGCAGGCATATATATGTATATATACATATATTTTAATTTCCTTGTTCTGATTTTTTTGTGTGTGTGATGATTAATAAATGTGCCATAAATTTTTGTGGAAGATTTCCAGGCTCCCTGATGGGACTTAATTCTAAGAGCCTTAGAGCCTTGTGAGGCAGTCTCTCAGCCCAAACCAGGAACTCTAAGACAACCTACTTGGTGTGTGTATGTGTAGGGTGGGCTTTTAGGTTTCCCTGAGGTTCATTTCCTTTCTGTATAACTGGCAAATCTTGATTTGAATTTATTTGCCTCATGTCAGGGAAGTGAGTCTCAATTCTCTAGTTATAACCTGAAGTGATCGTGTTTACCTTAGAATTTATAGTGTGGGTGGATATTTGGGAAGACTGTCACATTCCTTTTCCCACGCAGCTGTCACCAGCAAGAGTCCTGGGACCATCAGCTTCTTGTTGGCTTACAGGACACTCCCCTCCCAGCCACTAAGGCTCTCTAGATGGCGAGTGGCTTAGCCTTCACAGACCAGGCCCACTGAGGATGGTCAATTTCAACAGGGCAGTTTTTTCTCTCCTGACAAGGGGTGTGTCACCGATTGCCGGATTGATTAGGAGGCTCACCCTCCCTTTCTTTCCCTTGGCTTTCAGAACAGGAAGGACAGGGGACAGCTTCTGAACTGTGGAAGGTAGAGCATGAGCTCACCAAGCGGGAAGCAGAGGGGCCTCTTGAATTCTGGGTTAGGAAAACACTCCCATTTGTCTTCCTTCTTCTTCCAGATCCCGGCTAAGGTGAACAACTTGCCCACGCTCTAGAAAGGAAGACAGGCAAGGTCCACTGCATTTCACTGTGTGTCTACAGCTGTCCCAGCCTGACCCAACCTACTTCTTAAGAATACGCGTGTTAGGAGGATGGCAACCCAGTGGATTTCAGACAAAACCTAAGGGGCTGAGCTGGCAGAATCAACTGTGTACGTGGAGATTGGTTCAGTGGGTTATGAATGCTGGTTAAATTAAGAGTGACCATACATCTGACAAACTGGCCACAAGAGCAGCATTTCATAGAGGCCAGGCAATTCGGTTTAATCTGTGACTATGACTCTGGGAGGCTTTGGGAATAGAGTTTTAACTAAAATCTAAAATAGGGATGTTTTAGGTGACCTAGAGTATGGCCCACTGACCAGGTGTTAATGTTCCCTGGAGATTTCCTTCCACACAGATGCACATAGTAGGTCCAATGGAGGATGTGAGCAAGGCCACTGACCACTGTGTCGTTGGCTTTTTATCCCACTTGATATCTTGTCCTAAGTATATTCCTGTTTTCAGGGACTTTTCTTGACTTTGAGAACTTTAAGTTTCAGAGTAGTATGGAGAACGAGAGAACACTGTATAGCACCACTAAAACAAAAGAATCCCTCATATTTCTATCATGCTTCTGCCTTCTACCTTCCTACCCAGAAAAGGAAATTACAAAAGCCACAGGCTTAGTATTCAACCTCTCAGCTCTTTTTCTTTTTCTGATGCTGGGACTTGAACACAGGTGATGTACTCAAACACTGCCACTGAGCTATATTCCATTAATAATGTGTTAGTTATACTATATCAAATATGCTATTCTTTTAAGTGTGTCTGAACATTTAAATACATAGCATATATATTCTTGTCACTTATAAATATTTCATATAGAACATACTATACTAATGTGAATGTATGCACATGCATTTATCAAATGCCTGTCAACACCTGACAGGTGACTGGTATCTAGTATATATTTGTTGAATGTAAGTATAAAAGCATATCATAGTATTTTTATAATATACTTTTTAATAAATTACTCTATTCATTTGATATTATTTGAAAAATGTAACTGTGCCATCTATACATCTAGTTCATTTCTTTTTAATTGCATAATACTGGGATATAGAAGATTTAATTTGTTCCTCTGCTGCATGCTCAGTTGCTTCCAGCTTTTTAAACTTTCATATTTGCTACTTAACACAGATTGCTATGCTGAACTTTACTGTATTATGTAAGAAAATTTCAAGGGTACCTACCTAGCAATGCAAGAGTTTTTAATAGTTTGAATTACACATATTTCATATTACATATGTGTGTATTATATAATTTGACAACAAGCCTTTTGATGTTTTAAATCTTACAAATGTATCCCTAACTAGTTCTGGGTCTGGGTTTGAGAATCAGCTCATTAATAAGGTGGATGCTGAATTGGGATGTTTCTATGCTCCTTGTATCTGCCATCCCTCATTGGTACCCAGAGGGGAGGCAGCTGTGATTGCCCAGCTCCAAATTTCCAAAAATAAAGATTGAAAACATGAGCATAAAACATTATAAAGTGCAACTGAGGTGAGAGCAGTCAAGAAGGAGCAGGTTCCTCTAGGGTAGAGCAGACTATGTCTCCATGCAGGAGTTTTTCCCAGGAACAGCAATAGGCCCCAGAGAATCATGGGAGTACAGGATGTCTCGCAGTTCTCTCCCCCTGACAGACACTAGCCAGCTTCATTCTTTGGGACAGAGGAAGCTGACGGGAGGGATCAACTAAGACATTCTCCACAGTTCCTTACAATGCAACAATTATAGCTCCGGATTAAAACTGTTTGAAAGAAACCAAGTCCTCTCTTGTAATGCTTGACTCTGTCTCTCCCTTCAGGTTCAGAGAACCAAGTAGCTATTCTTATCCCAGAACTGAAGCTTACTAAAGGCACCAAAGAAGCCAGTCTCACTGTCTCTGTGATGTCGACTGGGGCTGCTTTTCTTAACTTTTTTTGGTCATTATTATTGTTGTAAGCATTCTAGGGGTGATACTAATGCACATTTTAAAATGTCTCATAAAACCAAGTTGTAAAAACCTACAGGAGTTAAAAAAAGGGCATCAAATAGAAAGCAAATCTTGATGAGGATTCAGATGTACCCTGCCACTGACTGAGTGACACTGCCTGTAGCCACAGTGCCTCTATAAATTTTCCCAGGACTCTAACTCCAGGACAAGGCCATGCCACAGAGCAAGATGTCCAGTGTGCTGGAGATGGCCTATTCCAATATTCTTTTCCAAGGAGAAATGCCTGCCACAGGAAGGACTGAGTGACTCAGGCAAGATCTGAGCTAAATTCTTCATTTTCAGCTTCTACCATAGACCTCTCAAAAATGCTTGGTGACTTGTACACATAACTTCAAAAGAAAAGCCACTGAACACAGGAAATGCATGCTGCAGCCATAGCTCTGTATATATATATTCCAAGTTAGTATTATTTTGCAAATCTTATTTGTGTAGAAACTAGGGATCAGAGAGTTTAAATGATGAGTTACATAGCGGGAGTCAGTTCCTGGACTTGGCTCAGGTATGATGCTTTCTCTCTGCTCACGATCCTCCTTCCCTAGACCTGGAGGATTGTGTTCCCTGGCAATGTACCTGATATGTGCTCTCATGCTGCTCCAAACTGTTAAAAGGATCTCCTACCCAGACCAGTCAGGGGCATCTTCTCAACCACATATGTACCTCTGATAACCTTTTGCCTATGAAATGCTGTGTTCTATCTGTATAGCTCACTTATCCAGCACTTACACTATGTTCTATGGAAGCAAAGACAAGGGAGATTCAGTTTTTAAGCTTAGAAATCTGCTTACTGCTTCAATATTTTTTGACTTTAATTCCAGTACTGGAATTGACCCTAGACCTCAAAAATGCTAGGCAAGTGCTCTACCACTGGGCTACATTTCCAGTCCCAATTTTACTTCTTATTTTGAGACAGGGCCTCACTAAATTGTCCAGGATGGTTCTCAGCTCACGCTGTAGTGCATACTGGCCTCAGAGCTATGACCCTGTTCAGAGTCCTGAGCGGCTGTGTATGTACTCACACTTAGCTAGGTATTTTTAAGTAACAGAGCCAAGTGGGTACCAAGCTTGACCCTCATCCCAGAGCACTTGCTGTAAGCTGACAGAAATGCTCATGATACCAACTTCAAATGCTAAAAGGGCAGCAGGGAGAAAAGGAGATAGACAGCTAAAAAATAATGGAGAGCAGGAATGGACTGGAACCAGGAACAAACCATACAAGATCCCGCTGCTCTGATTGTTACTTTGGGGCCCCTTGTATTGTCCAGAGGCAGGATGATGCAGTTCACTGAGGGCTTTACTGCTGTGATCCCACAGGGCTGTCTGCCATGGCTTTTCCGTTCATTCATCACAGTATTGCTTCAGAGCCCAAATGTTTCTCCTGCTATTCCCTAACAAACCTGGCTGATAGACGGGACTTCAAGAAGTCTCTGAAATTCAAACTGCACAGAAAAGAGAAGAGATGCTTCAGGCCTTGGAGTTTTTTTTTTTTTGGCCCATCCATTCCGCTGGATGCATAAACAATTCCTACCAGCTAGAGGTTCTTAAAGGCAAGAGCGTGTGCACAGTTCACTAGTGCTTCCTAGAGCAGGGTCACTGTCACAACAATTATTAAGTCATCTGCATAAAGCTATGCAGCAGGAATAAAAACAAAACAGGACAAAGAAGTCAAATCCTTGCCCTTTGTAATCACAGCTTGGCTATGCACATGGCAGGGAGGGATGGTAAGGCAAAGGGGGATGCAAAGATGGGGCTGCAGTTTCATGACATGTTCACCATGGAGCAAGGTGTGTGTGTGTGTGTGTGTGTGTGTGTGTGTGTGTGTGTAGGTCAGAGGAGGATGTCATTGTATAGCTAACCTGGCTGTCCAGAGATACCCAAGATGCTCATGTGTCTGTCCTCTGTCTCTCAGTGCTGGGGTTATAGATGTGTGCCGCTATGCCCAACTTTTTTACTGGCTATTGAAGACTGAATTCAGGTTTTTATGCTCCAGCAAGCACTTTACCTAGATGCCAACTCCTTAGCCCCGAAGGAAACTGTTCTATGTCATGATAATGGCAGCCAATCTCACTTCCAATTAACTCAAAACATGACTTCCTTGGCATATGAGGCAGGCTGTGACATTCTTTAGGCTTGTACACAATAATCCCATGTCTTCTCATTGGTCTCAGGCATGAAAGGAGTTCTTAAATAAACTCCAGAAACTAAAGCTTTGTCATGTGAGCTGTATGCGTCAATCACTGTATCTGGTTCTCCAGTAACTCACAGAATCAATGTCCCTAAAAGAGTTGCTCACCTAGAACTTAGCATCATAGTCCTAACTGCACCAGATGCAGAGTGTGCTTCTTCTGACGCTTGATGCACTGACTCTGGGCATGGGTCACCATGACCCAGCTTGATGTAATAGATAGGGGTCCTTGAAATAATTGTGCACACACAGACTTATCAAAACCTTTCTTACCAACTAGTATAGTTTTGAACCCATGGAAATCAGGCCCTTCAGGGACCCAAACGTTTTCTAAGTGTAAACAAATGGTTGTTTGACAGATAGAGGTGTCCAGGAAAACAAACTTCCACCTTAAAGTAAATTGATTTCAAATTCATGTATATTTCTTCAAAAAACATCACATTGAGTAATCCCAACCAAGAAAACCATGGTCTCAAAATCATGTGAGAATATGAGGGGTTTATAAAGGTACTTAGAGCACAAGACTGAAGGGAGGTGAGAAAGGAGGAGAATGAGTTTGCATGGGAGGAATTCCCACTTGGTCCCAAATGCTACTGTCACAGTCACTGTTCTATTGCCGGGACAAAATACCATGAAAGCCAATTTAGGGAATAAATGGTTTATTTATGCTTCAAGAGAGAAAGAATTTATCATGGCAGGAAAGTCATGGCAAGAGGCAGATCTAAGTTGGGTAATCACATTTTTATCCACACCCAGAAGAACAGGAAGTGAAAGGGGGTAAACAAGCTCAATTTTTAAATAGAGAACTCCTGGGATAGGGTGTGTGCATGCGTGCGTGCGTGTGTGTACATGCATGTGTGAATAGGAGCAAGATACAATGATATGTCTGTGTGTGAGTTTGTAATGTCATAACGAAGCTCATTATTTTGAAGACTATAAAAATAACTTAAAAGAAAGTGAAGATAAATCTTTAAGCCAACCTCTCTGCCCTTGGGAGGCGAGTGTTACATAAGACACAGAAGAAATGAGGCTGAAGGCTAAGCTCATAGAATGGAGGGGTTTACAACTGACACTTGCAGTGAAAAGCCAATTCAGTTAAAAACTGAATCGGTGTTTTAAGTGGGTGGGGAGGGGGAAGTAGTATGTTCTTAGAAGACTGTGTTCCTAACACTGTATGAAGGTTAGCTCTACTCCTGCTGAAGCACTGAGGATGAGAGTGCCTCAGATGCATCACAGTGAGTCTTCCTAGACAGACAGACTGGTAGGCCTACGTCTGGTGCACTTTGAAGGGTAGAGTGTAGAAGTTTTTATTTGGGATCCAGAGAGGAACATAGGAAGATAAATTCCAATCCATGCCCTACACAATCTAGGAAATGCCACAGGTGAGTCAAGGAATGGAGGGCTCTGCTCCCACAGAGCTGGCTTTGTAAGATGTAGGAAAAGAAAAGGAATTACTAGACATTTCTGAGAGAGATAAACTCTCAAAACTCACAACTTCTCAGCTTGACTCCCAGCACAAAGCTCCAGGTAAGGAGAGTGAATAAACTCTAAAAAAAAACTCCCCCAGAGATTATTTTAGCTCGCTTATAGTTGTCTTAATGCTTGCACAGACCAAAGAAATACTTATCAATTTTTTTTTTAAAAAGAAAACCCCCAAAAACAAAACCCAGGAAAATTACAAGGAAGAATCCGGCTCCAATTTGGCTCTATAACTAATAGCATGGATTGCACCACCCAACATATAAACTAAGAAGGAACATTTTGAGTTTTGGGTGCTTACTGCTTCAATAGAACCTAAGACAGCAAACACAAAAGGATGGATGGTAGACAGGAGAGGAGGAACAGAAAGACACAGTTTATAGGTCAGTGGATTATCTGTACAAAGCAAGCCAATACATGGCATTGGAGCAACAGCTTTCTTTTACATATAAAAACATCTGGGCTCAAGGTACATCACAGAAGCCTGGTGCCTAGCAGGCATCATATATGAGGCTGTAGGTTTGATTATCAGAACCAAATACAAAAGAAGAAAAAAGATAAAGAAAAGGTGTCCAATAGAGGGGACATCATTCGTGTCGTATTTAAACCGCTTCTTGTCTAGGAAAGGCTCCTACCCAGTGCGCGGTCAAATCAGAAAGGGTGTTTTTGGTTTGTGACCAACACATCATGCTCTATCTTGGGTACAAAAGGAAATCTTGCTGTACATGTGAACAATGAACTCAGTTCTGAGTAAAGGGACAGTTTCAGTCATGGAAACTTGTTGGGAATGAACAAGTTCATCTTAATGCCTGCCTTGTAGGAGCTCCTAAGTGTTGAGACCTAACCTAAAATGCAGCTTTCAGTTTTTCCATTCTAGCCTGAATCACTGAGCAAATCTTTATTTATTGCCCAAAGAAAGCTAACAGTGGAAAATGCCAAATAAACAGAAAAGATCTTTATCATTACAATGGGAACATTTTTTTTTTTTTATTTTTCTTGCCTTTTTTTTTTTTTTTTTTTTTTTTTTTTTTTTTTTTTTTTTTTTTTTTTTTTTTTTTTTTTTTTTTTTTTTTTTTTTTTTTTTTTTTTGCTTTTCTTTACTAAACAAAAATGGTATCAGCATGCTGAACATCTTTTGAACCAATATGTAAAACTTGGTAATTGATCTGAAATGTTTTCAATGTCAAGTCAGACATATGCCAATATTTTACTGAAAAAAAAAAAACCCCACACACACTTAAAATATTTCTATACAGGCAGGAAATTCTATAGAGTACACTTTAAATTCATTATCCACCTCTAGTTTTTACATTGGTGGTAGCTGCCGGTATTACTTTTTAAAATTTAATTATTTATCTATTTTATATTTCAACTGCAGCCCCCTCCCCCACTCTTCCTCAGTTTCTGTTCAGAAAGGAGCAGGCCTCCAAGGAGTGTCAACCAAGCATGGTATATCAAGCTGTAGTAAGACTAAGCACCCCCCTCCCCATTTCTATTAAGGCTGGGCAAGGTAATCCAGCATGAGGAATAAGCTCCCAAGAACCAGCCAAATCATTAGGGATAGTCCTGCTCTCACTGTTAGGACCCACAGGCAGACAAGCTACATAACTGTCACACATACGCAGAGGGCCCAGGTCAGTCCCTGGTTGCTGGTTCAGACTCTGTGAGCTCCTATGAGCCAGGACAGTTTTCCTGTGATGTTCTTGACATGTGTTAAGTCTTTCAATAAGCGAGAAGGCTATGAACTTACTCTTCCATAGTTCCACTTCGAAACTGGGTCTACTCTGAAATTCTCACAAACAATATCATCTCTATCTTGCATTACATAGTGTAACCATAGGCAGGATTTTAGGAAGAAATGTCCAGATGAAATACCTACAAAAACTAAAAGAAAGCCACACACTTCTCTCTTATGCCTATCCTTACTTCAACTCTGTGATTAGCATGAGGAAAGCTAGGGAATTAGAACTGCCACTGGCAGGGACATGAACCTAGGAAGGAGAAACAGTCAAACGGCTTCTACCTGACTTGACCACTAGAGTGAGTTGGAATAGCCTATGACTCTGGGGGTAGAACACACGATTTCCATATAAACTGCTTGTTTTGGTCAGCTTGTTTACCTTCCTGTTCAATTCTTTGCCAGGAGATTTAAAACACAGGAGTAAAAGTATCATTATCATGAATTATAATTAGTAGATTTATCTTAACATAATGTAGTTTATTTATTTTGCCTTCTTACCTTTTCAATTTTTTCATCCAGCATTCTGAAGAATTCTTGTTGGCTTTCAGAGATGTGCATGCTGAAAAAAAAAAAAAAAAAAGAACAGTAAGTATATATTTCAATGCTTCCTTGAATCTCACCTTCTCAAGTAAGTGATGGTAAACCCCTAAGCTCTGTGGGAGACAGTTATTCAGCATGGACTTTCCCACCAAATGCCCCAATGCTACTTTAAAATAGATGGCACTGCACTCATCTTGCAAACATATTCCCTAAGTCTACATGAGCTCATGATGTAAGGAATACAATTCCACTCAATGTGTAGGGGTTATATATATTGATATTACTGGGTGGAGCCTGCCAGTTTTTTTTTTTTCAAAAACACATTTGGGATTTTAGCGATTTAGATCTAGAGATTTAGAGAACCAAGAAAGAACATGCAACATGTGGCATTTTTTGGCCCTGTGTGTGTCAGAGAAAATTATTCTCATTACATTGAAACATGGGTCTTACGCAAGTTGTAGAATCAACATGGCCAGCTGATTCTAAGAGTACAAGCTGAGGACAGAGAGCACAGGACAGAACAACTGTCTGACACTACCCTGCCCCGTTTCTGCACCTTTAGCAACTGAAATCCCATTGAATAAGGGATAAGGTAAGAAGTGCCTTCGAGCCACTTCATCCCATGTGCTGCTTCTCCATTCAGCTGCTTAGTTGGTTGCTGCTATCACTGGTGTTAACACACAAGAAGGCGAAGGGATCAGGGATCATAGATGGGACAGTTGTGGCAGAATGGGCCTCAGTGCTAATGTGGTCCTTCCAGTCTGACGGTACTTATTGATATTCCATGGGCATTGGGTGACAGAGACACATACTACATTGCTTGCAGTGTCTCGGCCAAGGGTGGAGGGCAGGCCTAGAATGGTTTCTTTAAATGTGGTCCAACTATGTGCCATGAACATGATGCCTCACATCTTAGAGACCACAGGAGGGCACAAGTGTCCTGAAACCCTCCAGGCTGGACCTGGGCTCCCATGAGAAGCTCTCTTCTAGGTGTGAGGCTATGATTTCAAATCTGTGAGCACATGCCATGAGCCGTGCTATGGAAACGAAAACAACATAAACCTGCGACACCACTAATCAGTTCACAGTTGACAATGTGCTTTCACACATAGTGTGTAATTTTGCCATCCTTTATGAAATTGTTTGAGTGGGGAAATGTTCTATTTGGGAATTAGACCCTATTTCATATGCAGATTTAAAAGCCAGAGTAAGGGTTGGGATAAAGCGAACGAAGCAAACAGCTTTCTCTCCAGCAGAATCTTGAGCAGAAAAGCCAGTGTGCACTCAAGAGTTTCCCCAGCTTCTTCGAGGTCACACCTACCTGCTTAAGAGTCAAAGCATTTTGTTTATCTGAGCTACGCTGGCAGGGGACCTGCCATCCTGTACACTTTCTTAACAGAGGGACCTTTATAATGTTTCCTCACTGACCAGAGACCGTTTCTGCAGTCTTAAATCACTACTCTCTCCTGCAATACTGTGTTGATTCCTCAAGAATATTCAAAAGAGCCCATGAAAATGATGTTTTTTAGGCTTCTGGTGTTCACTATGTAAACTGCTGGTTGTAGTTCTTAGCAACAAATGTTTGCTAATTAGCTGACAGAGTGCTATTTAAATTGATGTGACTCTTGACCCCTCACAAAGGCAGCATGGTTGGTCACATGGGTGAGGTGCCAGGCCTCAGACTCCTTTTCATATATAAGCAAGCCTCTATTGCTAATCACATACAGTTGTTGACTTCCATTTATGTCTTTATTTCATGATAACAGCATAAAAACAGCCATGCCTGGTTAGCAGTCACACATATGCATGGAGGAAGAGGAAGGATATCTTAACTCTGAAAGTGTGGCTGTGGTCACAATGAACTTCCTGTTCTTCATGAGTAGCTTCTCAAATATTCTGTCATAGCAGTGGAAATCTGATTTACATAAGAGGTGTCCTGGTTGTTGTTGTCTGGATTTTTTTTTATTGGGGGGGGTCAGCTGACACAGCTAAACTGACTTGAGAAGAGGAAACCCCAAATGAGAAATGCTTCCATAGGATTGGCCTCTAGACAGACTTGTGGAACATGCACTTCATCAGTGATTGATGTGGGAGGGGCCAGCCTATTGCAGGAATGCCATCCCTGGGCAGGTTGCATAGGAAAGCATGCTGAGCAAGGCAGTAGGCAACATTCCCCACGGCTTCTGCATCAGTTCCTGCTTCTAGGTTCCTGCCCTGACTTCCCTCAGTGACGGACCACAGGCTGTAAAATGAAATAAGCCCTTTCTTCTCCAAGCTGATTTTGATTATGCTGTTTATCATGGCAATAGCAACTTAACTAAGACAAGAGGCAAGACCTTGCTTACCTTCTTAATGTTTCACCTTTGAAGGCAGAAAGTATCATCTCCAAATACATTGCCAACTTAGCGACACTGAGGTTTTCAACAGCTTTAGGTCTTTGTTTCTCTATAAAACTTCCTAGAATCAATATGTTTCCTGCTTATCTATCTTGTAACAATTCAATTCTCAGGTCCAGATGGAAACCCAAGTGGACAGAGGCAAAGCTTGGTCTGCTTTGACACCTGAACACCCCAAATTCAACAACTTTCTGGGTTCCTCTTGATCTTACCCTGCTCAGTTCTTATTTATGATCATCAGCCATTTTCAACTGAGCCCCAGGGCTGAAGATTCATTCTACTCTTTGGACAGACTTCCAGTGGAAATTCATACATAGCTACTTTTAGTTATCTTGTTTGAAATAAAAAAACAAAACCAATAAGTAGTCTTGAAACTCAAACCAAAATTAATTACTCAAACCTGATTACAAGTTAGAGTAGTTACCAGCCGTGTGCCCCTCAGCCCCAGGGAAACAGTCCCTTGCCTTTATCAGTCAGTATTTCTGAAAGTGCTAAAATAACCAGTAATCTATTTTGATTGTATTTTTAAAATTTATAGAGTTCAGCATGTTCCATATAACTAATGTAGGAATAATATCAGATTTCCAGGGTCCATGCTGCATTGTGCATTACTGCAGAACATCTGGCTAAACTGCTGACCAATCTTTCATTGTGTAAACATCCTGTACTTCATTTACACAGCCCCAGTTAAGGGCATTTGTCTTTTTCTCATTGTCAAATCATTCGAAGTCTACAAGATCCTACTTGCAACTTAAAGCTCTCTCTTTCTCTGCCTGCCCGCCTGCCTGTCTGTCTCTCTCTCTCACACAGACTATGTGGAAAATGCTATTTTTAAAGCAAGCATATGTGTCCATTTAATATACATTTCTAAAAGCTGTAATCTGGTCTCTCCCTGCAGACTGAGCAGCCTCTAGGTGTCAAGGTTAAATAGAGTGCTCTCTCTAGCCCAGCGGTTCTCAACCTTCCCAATGCTGCAAGCCTTTAATATAGTTCTTCATGCTGTGCTGACCTCCAACCGCAAAGTTAGCTCTGCTACTACTTCATAACTGCAATTTTACTACTATTATGAATCATAATGTAATTATCTGTGTTTTCTGATAGTTTTAGGTGATCCCTGTGAAAGGGTCATGTGACCCCAAAGGAGTTGAAAACCCCTGGTATTTGTAGTCTGGCCAACTTTTGTGTTGTTAGACTTAGACATCTTAGAAAATTCGATGGAATAAAGTAACATGCTTTTAAAACATCAGCCACTCAAGTTTCCTCTTCAGCCACAGCTGTTCATGTGTTAGCCTATTCTCTGGATGTTGCAATTTTATTTGTAGAATTATTTTCTATATTCTGTAAGATCCACACTGTAATTTATCTGTCATTCTCTGTTTTCTGACCTCTACTGTCTTACAGTATATTCTAATAAAGATATGCCCATAATTCTAATGCAGCCATCAATTAGCAAATTTCCTTAAGATCTGTATATATTTTCTATTGTAATTAAGATTTCCCCATCTGAGAGCCATTAGGCTAGACCTCTTATTTATTTATTTTACTAAATGGCCTGAAACTGTCAGCTTTGATATGCACTGAGGATGTTTCAAGAGTATGTTTTGTTTACTGTCTCAATTACCAGAGCTTTATAATAAAGCTTGATTACCTGGAAGGCAAAAATGCAGTTTTACAGACAATACAAGAAAAATAGAAGGCAGGACTTACTTTGCTCTGGGTTGATGGACTAATCCAGGGATTTCTTTATTAGTTTTAAGTCTTGCGTTTGAACTGGCACTTTTTTCCTGAAACATAAGCACATATGTAAAAGACAAGATGAGAAGCTGTGATTATGTACTAGTGAGCATTTCAGTCATGAACCCTTTGATCTGCTGGAGCCCCTCTACTGAAGCTGGATACGTCACAAAGACAAAGATCCTTGCTAAGATGTTACACAAGACAGACAGAACCTGCCAGACCTTGGGACAGGAAGTACTGTAATGAAGAGAGTTGGCTTTATAAGAGGTACCACTGTGTTTAGAAAGCAGCATGCAGCTAGCATTTAATTACCAATGTTTAGTAGTGAGAGAATCAACAAAAGGTACCAGTGTCAGGAGGAGGGGAACAGGACAATCACAGGCACTGTGTACTTGCCTAGATGAGCTGGCTGCAGCGTGGATGCTCAGGCACTGAGTATAAATAAAGCCCTAGCTGGGCCAAGGACAAGGGCGTAACTACAAATGACTAACAGTCTCACTTCACAGTAAATTCTGGGACTAGATTCTACTGGATTAAGTATGACAAGGTTTTGTATTTCCAGCACAGCAGCCACAATGGGAAAGAAATACTCAAGTTTTAAAATGCTGGCACACCAGTAAGTGTACTATCTCAAAAAGACTACCATCTAAAAGCACAAAATCCTGTGCTTTTAGAAACATACACTAAGTGCTTTATATGTAGTTTGAAAAACATACCCTTAAAGTATGTTAGAAAAAAACATTCTAAGTCTCATTAACAGGAGGCTATTCATCCTTAAAGAACTTGAATTGTGGCCAAAACTGAAGAGACCAAAATTAAATACCATGGTGGACTAGAATACCAGCTTCCCTACATGCAGAGCAGCCTGGATGACACCAAACAGATGGGCCCCAAATGGACTCCTTTGTGTCTCTGTTTCCTTGAAGAGAGCTGATGTCATTTGAGTCGGTGAAATTCCAGTAACTTTTATGTGCTCTGGCTGGTTGTTATTTACCATCAAACACGAGGCGGTCTGAATAGTATTAGCACTCTAAAAATATGGTAATTTCATGTTCTAGGAAAAGAAAACAATTACCATTCTCCTACAGGCCACCTCACCTTCTTTATACTAAAATAATGTATTCATGAACATTTAAGAGGCATAAAATAAGGCTTGTGAGATGCTTCAGTGAGTAAAAGGACTTATTACCGAAGCCTGATGACTTGGCCCCCGCCATCCCCCAACCCAGGGTACAAAGGAGAGAATCAACTCCAAAAGCTCTCTCCACCTGGATTCTGGGTTATTTATGCTCCCCAATGATAAACAAGATTCATTTAAAAAGAAGTATGGACTATATACTCTTTGCTCTGCTGGGGTAGACAGGGATCAGCAGATAGTATTGGACCTTTCACAAAGAACTAGGAAGAACTACCGAACCAGCTCCAGTAGCCCAGGCCCCGTGCCCACTGTTTCTCACGGGGGCTGTGCTGCCTGACAAGGGCCCCAGCATCACACAGGGTGTTCCTGCACAGAGTAGCAGAGCACATGAACAAGACCAGCAAAGGACTGGCCTCTCTGTACATCTTAGAGAAGAAAATAGCTTAAAGGAAGCCTCTGGGCAGGCTCAAACACAGGTTTCTACCAAGTTGGTGACTTTCTCCTTGAAACTGTACATTTTCTTAAACACTGAAAGTGGGCAGGTAATCTCCCAAATTCCTAGAGCTCAAATGATACATTGTAATTTCGAGTGTCACAGAGCCAGGGAACTAAAATATCACATAATTGTAACCTGTTTATATTCTTACTTAACTGTTCTACATAATTATATTATCTTTTCAAATCTCCTTTTAAAAACCTACTATACATACTTGTGAAGAGTAAACCCCCAAATGACAGAGGTTCAATTGCAAAGCTTTCTACTATGCACTTATATCTTTATTTTACAAACGATAAATTTTAAATAATTAATAAATACAAACTATAATTTGTAAATTATAAATTATAAAGACCAATAGTAACACCTTATTGAGGACTTAAAGCAGTATCTTAATGTATGTATATTGACTTATTTAGTGCTCATAAATATTTGCATACATTAACTCATTTTTCACACCTATAATATCTGAGTTAGGAACCATTTTATTGGCCCCCTCCCAAGCAGTGTTGGTCTTGAAGTCTCAAGTCTCATTCCTCAGCTTCACCATGCTGAGATTACAGTGTACAGCACCATGCCTAGTCACTTAAGTTCCCATTTACAGACTAGGAAACTGAGGCATCAAGAGATGAAGAACTTAATTGAGGCGATATAAGTAATGAGTGGTGATATTGGGATTTGAACCCATAGCCTGACTCCATAATTCATACTATTAAACACTAGGCATCAGTTCTCAAATGTTTACAACCAACACTTGTATCCATATTCTTCAAAATTTGATATTTTAAAACAATGCATTTGTTGAAATCTCCACCCATACTACCAGGAATCTCCTGACTGTTGCCAAGTCCATAATGGTAGATACAAAGCTTTCCAACATTACAGCTTTTGGTTAAGGCTTGAATTTTATCACTGGCAAATATAAAACCAAACCCTTGTCAATTATTTTCTTTGAAGTGACAATCCCTTTTCATTCATTTCTGAGGAAATTATGTAGCAAATGCCCAGGTTTGAGCACCCAGGATCTTTGTTTTAAAGGAGCTATGCCATCCCATGAAAAGAAAGAGCTGCTAATTCAGCTCAACTGTGCACACGTGCTTTTCTTCACCAAGGTCCTTGGATAAGCAAAGGAAGCGCTTTAATATACATCCCATCCTGCACAGCAAGGCTGTCAAAAATATATGCCTCCAAGCAAAGATGTAATGAAATTTAATTTATATTGCTTCATTGAGGACATTTTTAAGTGAAAATGGAAATTAGTTTTCTACTATGAGTCATGATGGGGTGGTCAATACAAACTGACTACTCTATCATCGTTTTCTGCGGCTATGATGAAATACCAGAACCTTGGTAATTTGTTACAAAAGAAAGGGGCTTATTTAGCTCAGTTTGGGGAGTAAAAGTTCAAGATCAGATAGTCTCATCTATTTTCTCCTGGTGAGGGCACCCTTCCTGGGGAACTGAAGACCACAGTTCCTGTCTCTCACACAGAAAAAGAGTTTACTGCATTGATCATGGTGCACACTATGTAAATAAAATGAACAGCCTCATGTGGTAAATTCACATTTCATAAAATCTCCCGAGTAAAACTGTAATTGAGTAGACAGATTACCACAGTCCAGCTTTAACACTTCCCTTACTCCAAAACAGGCTCCTTAAAACCATCTGTACTTAACTGGATTGTGGCTGCTGACAATCATAGCTGTTAACAGTATAACCTGCATGCTCTAAATTCATATAAATGGAATCATGGAGCTTCCTGTTTCAGTATTTTTTTTTTTTTTTACTTAGTATAGTTTTGAGATTTGTTCACAAGCGGCATATATGAGAACTTCACTTTTTAAATTTAAAATAACATTTCAGTGTATGAGTACACTGTATTTTGCTCACCTAGCCATTGTTTAATGAACATTTAGACTGTTTTTCTGTTTGTGGCTATTACAAAAGATGATGCCATCAACACTCACATATGAGTTTTTGTGTATAAATATATGTCTTCATTTCTTTTGGGGAGATTCCTGGTAGTGCAGTTGATGGGTTGTATAGCAAGTTTTGCTTCTCTATTGAAAATATTAATATACTATTTTATAAAGTGGCATGATTTTATTTTCCCATCTGCAATGCATGATGGGGCCAGGTTCTCCACATCCCACTACCAATACACAGTAGTTTCTCATTTACTGCTATTCCAGCGGCCATGTAGTGGTTATCTCACTGGGAACTTTATTATTAAAACTAGACTTTTAAGAATCTGTTCTTTTTTTTTTTTTTTTTTTACTATAAATCCCCCAGGATACTTTGTGCCTTGCTATATACAGAATACTGATATTGGTTGCCTACATTTGTCAAAGAGAGCCGGTTTTTATATTTGTTTATAAACATAATTAACTTGCACTTATTTGTTTGTTGGGGTAATGAGAAATGTGAAATGATTTGCTGTGTTTGTTTGTTTGTTTCTTAAGAGGAAATGGGGAAGAAACAAATGGAGTTAGAAGAGGTTGGTGGGAGTAATGGAGACCCATAGTCACAGCTGGGTGGGTCATTGACAGGGGCTGAGACCCAAGAGACACCTGCCCCAGCAATGAAATTAGAGGATGCTGTTTTCCTTAAAGACATAGCTGTTTCAATGCTATTTCACCCTTATATAAGTATCCCACCCAAACAAGCTGGGGGTGATGAAGACTGAGCAGAAGTCATGGGTCTTCCTCTCTATACTGGCATCTGAACCCTCTAGGAGGTTTGCTAGAATGCAGACTCTGGTCCCACTCAGGACACCCTGAATAGAGTTTCTGTAGGCCAAGAAGGAAAAAGAAGTCTTTGGCGATTCTTAAAAACACAGAACATTTAATGTCAGGAAAAAGATGCCTCCATACTTTGGATTTCCCCATTTGCCCTTCACAGAGCAGTTCCTGGGGTTCTGTGCAGACATCTCAGGTCACGTCTCCTCACAGAGACCAGCGGGGCAGCTGTCTCTTTAATGCTCAGTAGCTTCACAGCTGGAAGAAACATCCATTTTTCCCAAAAAGCTTGCAAACTACTCTCAGGCAGTGACAGGCTTATTTAAATAACTAAGTTTTCCTTCGCTTGGAATAATTTCTTTCTTTAGGAACAGAGCATGCTTATGTCACAGTAAACATCATTTCCTCCTTTCTCAGCTGCTGAAGACAGCCAAAGCAACTGCCAAGAGCTCTCCTAGCCCCTTGGCAGCTCCCAGAGGAGGAGGGAAACAGAGAATATCCTGAGAGCCAATGGCTTTCTTAAAACATTCTAACATCAGGATGCTGACAGAAATCACCCTGCTCTGCGCTGGGATGCGGAAGGACGGGACAGCTTTTCTCCATCACCTCTTTGCCTCACTGATCTTGCCTGGACTAACAACAGCTGCTGTAATGGTCTCTTTTCTAGCTGGGCTTGAAGCATAGAGAGAAATCCTCATGTTCTCTCCTGCACAGCAGTATGGAGGTTCTTTCTTACTTAGAAATCTCAAGGTCTGAGTTCCTGGGCAGCTCCCGGGACTACCATAGTGTTCTGTACAGAGAAATGGACGCTAAATAAGGAGGCCCAAAGGGTCTGCTCCACCTCTGTCTGTGTCTCTTTCTTCCTCCATATTTGAACCACTTCATTCACATTCATAGAAATGCGGGGGGGGGGGGCTTGCCAAAGCCTATAATCAAGAAATTTTAGGGCATACATACACATTTGAAAAATAGGAACATATTCAGACACAAAATAATCATTTTATCTCAGAGGGATGTATTCCATAAAATGTAATCTCTTTGAAAACCTTCTCATTTGACATTGATATTTTATTTCTCACATTAATATTAAGATGATAAAGGATGCTATCCAGCTTACATAGCTTGTCTTCTGCATGACTATGATTAGCTGAACCACATTTATTTCTCCAGAATTAGTGCACATTTACATATGGGGATGCCCACTCCGTCAGCTATAGCTATTAGATTTGGATAGCCAGCATCAGAGCAATAAAATGAGTCCAAAATGTCCATTATCATTACTTAGGTACAGAGATTTCTAAACTTATTTGTGTTTTGTTAAAGTCATTTACTGGTGATGAGGTTGAAACATGAAGTCTTGACTTTTTAGGTCTTCTCTTCCCTTGATAAAAATACTGTCCTGCATCTCACTTTACAGCAAAGCAATATGAAAAGGGTTAGTCAGCTTGAGAACAACTAACGCTTTTCATGCAGTTGCTTTGTAAGGTAGACCAGAAACATTTAAAATAATCCTGTAAGTTGAACAGCCACAGGAAACAGCTCAGAAAAGATTTAATTGTATATCAACAAATTTAGAACAAAGTCATTAAGTCACTATGCCAGTAATTAAAAGATTCAAGCTACAGTGTTACCAAATCCTGCTGACAATTGTAAGTTAAGGACAGTTTAAAGAGATGATGCTTCTCTGGGTTTTTCAAGGCATAGACGCACAGGAAGCCACCTGCTCTGGAACCGTGATGCTTTTAGCAGCTAGGGAAAGGTAGCTTGTGCTGTGTAACAAGTGGTCTCCAGTATCAGGAACTTAACGGAATGACAGTTTACTGCCAGTACATGGTGCAGAAGTCCGATATGCAGGCTAGCTGAGGCCCCACATCAATCTAACTTTCAAACTCAGCACGGCTGGAAGTCAGCAAAGGTTAAATCCTCACATTTATTTGGCCATATGTTACAGAACATATAAAGTCAAAAGCAGAGACATGAAGCCAGACAGATCTTCAACGTGAGTTCCAGGCCAGCCAGGGCTATACAGTTATACAGTGAAAACTTGCCTTAAAAGAACAAGTGTGTGCGTGTGTGTGTGTGTGTGTGTGTGTGTGTGTGTGTGTGTGTGTATGAGAGACAGAAAGAGAGAAAATAATCTTACTATTAGACATGTTAGAATTAAATTATTTCTATAGAGTCCAATCACTATCAAACTTCTAGTTTTTTTAAATGTATATTTTCTTAATCTCAGTACTACCTAACATTAATGACAGAATTCTCCCTTTCTGAATAATGTGATGCATAACAATTACCACTATTTATATTAAAATGTGAATTTTTATAGGAATACAGAAACATATCATCGGAAATTTAAACTCTATCAAAATGCCATTTAGGATTCAGAACAGGCTAAGTACTTAGAGAGGTGACCAAGGCATTGGTAAAGCACTTAGGTAGGTGACCACAGTGACCGGCGTTGGTAAATGACACTACACGCAATCTAAACATAAGATCTGTGGTTCACGCATCCCAGAAAAATGCATGAAAATCACACATGACCGCACATCACAGCTTCTCATTGTTCTTTTCCTTCCCAACCATCAAACAAAATAAAACAAAACAGAGGAGTATGAGTCCCACTCACTGTGGTCTTCTTAATAAAGACCTAATGTGGTCTTAGGAATTCAACGATCTCTTTTAGTCATGTTCATTCATTGCTGATGTGGTGTGCAGGGCAGGGCGGAAGGAAATATAAATTAATTTCTGCCATATTCCCCCAGGCTCCAAAGAGAAATGAAAGATTTTTGGATCTTAATCTAGACATAATGGAGAATTCTTGCAGAGTTTTAAGCAGGGAAGTCACATGACTAGATATGAATTCTAGAATGAACCATCACAGTAGAGCGTGAGAAGTAGAGGCAGGCTGTCTCCTGAGATGCCGGCTCCAGGAATCCTGTGGCCTTTTGATGGACAGTACAGGGTGAGCCTGGAAGTGGGAGAGGACACTAGATGGGGAGAGTAAGGAGAAATTTCAGTTCTCCAGGGCAATCCATGGGAAGTGCAAATGAAGAGACTAGAGAGAAAGAATGAAGCCAGGAGATGCTGAGGTCAATGTGCTTGAGGATGCTCCCCATCAGTGAGGGCTCCTTCAGACGCAAGACCATTTGACAGTCTTCAAGCCAGTAAGGAATGTATCGGATTACCTAAGAGGAACAAATCTGATCTCACCCAGTTTTGGGAAGGTAGTAACTTTGCTCATCATCTTGATTTAATTTTTTTTTTCATGACCTCATCAGCTCCAGATTCAGTCCTCCCTACACTGTAGGTCCACAGGGCAAGAATTCTTTCCTTCTGGTTCCAGTTACATGAATAGTAGAGGAACACTGAAATTAGGCAGAGAAGCAGCCGGCTGGTCACTTCTCTGGAGATAATGTTATAGCAGGACAAAGGCCTCTATTGGGAAAAGAGGGTGCAATGGCCACCACAACATTTGCTATTCATCTGCCTATGGGCACTTTGTATTACAAATATTTTCTATTAGAACACATATGTGTATGCTTATAGTAAAACAAAAATACTATTAAAATGATAATCTATGCAACACAGACCATACAGTGAGTGTATTTAAGTTTGGACTGGTAAACAAAAATTTCTCCTTTTCATTTCCCTTTTTCTGGCCATTCTTACATGTATTTTAACAGATACGTAAAAACATAAAAATGTGCACATTATGAGGTGCTATTTTACTAGTACTTCTACAAAGAGATTTAGCTACTTTTCTATTAAGTTTCTGCTTTGCACATTTTTCTCATCAGTAGTCTAAGCAAATGAGAAGTCCTTGTTTGAACAGCATCCTCCCTTCCTGGCTTTCTAGCTCATACAGATGTCAGGTCTGCTGCCCTTTAACTGCTTTACAGAGTGGATGGAGTTTTCAGCTAGATTCCTACACAGTCCTGTACTCAATAATCAACTCTGCCATTGTCCCATCATGTAAGTACTCCAAAGCTTCAGGTAAAGACTGGCTGTAGCTACAGTCAGGGCTGAAAAGGCTCTTCATGATTAAAATTTACAGTATTTTAGGCTGCAAAGAGCAAGCATGACTTTTTCCCTTTCTTCCTTTAGAGAGGCATGTAGCCAGGAATAGTTGATTGATCTTGACATGCTCAAAAGGTATGCTTAGCCTTGAGATTCTTCATAAGTTTAGCTACTCAGTCTTCTAGAAGTCTTCTAGCAAAGCCCTCGTGTTATCGTTTTTTTTTTCTAGAATTGTCCCTAAATTTGGTGTACAACCCCTTAAGTCTTAAGGAGGTCATTTATAGAGGGTGGAGGGTCAGTGATGGGTCTACCATGTGCGCTGCTCTCATGTCCCACCTGATGGTCCATGTTAGGAGATTTTTTCCATTAGGGCTTCATCCTTAAGAAAATGAGCCAAGGAAGATTAAAAACACAGATGACAGCCTATGTTGGAGAGGATGTGGAGCGAGGGGAACACTCCTCCATTGTTGGTGGTAGTGTAAGTTTATTCAGCCACTCTGGAATGCAGTATGGCGGTTTCTCAGAAAACTGGGAATCTATCTCCCCAAGGATCCAGCAATATTGCTTTTAGGTATATACTCTAAAAACACTCGCACCCCAAAAGCATTAGCTCAACTATGTTCATAGCAGCATTATTCATAATAGCAAGAACCTGGAAACAACCTAGATGCCCCTCAACTGAAGAATGGATTAACAAGCTGTGGTACATCTACACAATGGAGTACCACTCAGCAATAAGAAAATATGGTATTCTAAAATTTGCAGGCAAATGGATAGATATGGAGAATATTCTCCTGAGCGAGGTATCACAATCCCAGAAAGAGAAGCAGGAGATGTATTCACTCATCAGTGGACTTAAAAAAAAAAAAAAGATGTCACTGTATACAAGAGCTCAAGGCTAGAACGTAGCTAAATGACACAGTGCTTCACTTCTGCATTGATGGACTCAGGGGTATGGGTGAGGAAAGACTTTTTTCTTTAAGAGTCTGGCCACAGGGAGCTTAATTATCCTCCAGTAAGTAAATGAGCAGCATGAATGGGTGTTTTTATAAATGGGGAGATCATAAGAGTGGGTATGAATCTGAGAGGCTTGATAACTGAGTTTGATGGGGCACATGATGTAAAATAATAAATATATAAAGAAAAAAATTAAATACATTCTTATGGTTTATAAAAAATCTAGAGTAATTGTGTATTAACAATCATTTTCACTGCAAAATATTATTGAAGTGATATAATTATGCCAAAAAAAAAGAAAATGAGCCAACGCCTACTAAGTTGACCCCGTGAAAAGGCTCTGAAACAGACCACATTGTTCTCTTCATTCTTTCTGTATGCCCTTAGGTCCAGCTGAGTAGGCTAAACAAGCAAGAAAAACGAACAGGCCAGTTGTGTAGTGTTAGATGGTCGATGAGATTCAGGGCTGTATTAGCACTGTTGCCAACATGGCAGACTGATGGTGGTTTGCTGTCCTTTGCTATAATGGCATCGTCATATTATTAGCCTTTGCTAAGCTTCCTGTTCCCATCATGCATCCTTTCATAAGAATTATCCTATCTGAGGAAATCCTGACCATTCCTTGGCTGTTCCCTAAAATCCATGAATATTCTCCTTTCATTCGAGTCTGACCATAAATAAGTCATCCATGCTCCTGATGATGTCATTCTCTGTCCAAAAGAACAATTTCCTCAAGGGTGTACTACCTTCTATCTCCTGCTCAGGTGACACCCTTCTCTCTCAGGGCTGTGCTCAAAGTCTTAATGTATGACATCCTTTTCCTTTCTTCTTCTGTGAGTGCACAGGTGCATGTGTGCATTTGTGCTAGCAGCCCAGGGTTGGCCTGGGAGTGTTCTTTAATCTTTTCTACCTTATGTATTAAGGCAGGGTCTCTCATTTGAGCCCAGAACTCACCAATATGGCTAGTCTGGAGAGCCAGCTTGTTCTAGGGAGATATGGGGTTATAGGTGGGGCACCCTATATGTTTAGCTGGGATCTGGAGACCCAAATTTTGGTTCTCACACTTGCATTGCAAGCCTTTGACCTCTGAGCTATCTCCCCCGCACCCTCACCTCAATCTTAAAAAAGAAATTGTAACAAACATTCTTTTGTGTACTTGATAAACTACAATTTTGCTTTATATTTTCTCATCTTTAAATTCTCCCATGCACCGTGAGTCAAGACCACAGCTGCTCCTGGGGAGGACCCCAAGGGACACAGCCATCAGGTTTCACCCGCTACTGCCCATTAGAGTAAAATCAGTTTGCAGAGTTGCTTTGCTGATTCCTTATATCTAGAACTCAGCAAGAGTTTTCTTCTATCTGAGTAAAAAAACAAAAAAACAAAAAACAAAAAAACCAATAAACAAAGTTAAAGTGCAGGTTTATGAGCTTTGTTGAACCACGTGGGCCTGAAGATAACGCTTGTTTTGCCAGGGCCTAACTATTCCATCCTTTAGTGTGACTGGGCCTCTTAGATTTTAGTATAGTTTATTACTTCAGATGTATCTGCATGTACTTAAAGTCACATGATACGGAAAATTCATCTTAACTAGAAATATTATTCTCCAAACTCAATCCATGGAATAATTTAAACTTTTCTGGTACTTCTAGCATTGATGTTTTCACACTTGGTATCATGAATGTTTTCAATTCATCTCGTTTTCAGGTATATTATCCTCTCCTTAAGTATGTGAAATAAGATGCACTTTGACCTTTTAATGCTAAGCCACCAATGGGGCACAGTCTGTCACCCACCGTACTATTCTTTCAAAGTAATTGATAAAATGCTGTTTATGCCAGGTGTGATGGCTCACGGCAATAATCTTAGCACTCAGGACAGAGAGGCAGGAGGATCAGAAGTTCAAGGCCACTCTCAACCATATCAGTCTAGTCTGTGTTACATGAGACCTTCAAGCAGTCCCAGGAGCCCCCGGGAAGGCTGTTTATAAAGACACACCAAAAGTCCTTTCTAAATTGAGATTTTTTTTCCCTTTAGAAAAAAACAAAAACAATGACCTGCTGGAAAAGCTTTAAGAACGTCCAAAGGAAGCACCTACATGTCAGTCTTTTAAGCTATATCTCCCACAAACTCTGTGTTCAAAATAAACGAGTATGTCTTCCTTGGAGACTCAAAGATGAAGTGGTATCCATATTTTTTACCCCAAACAAACATAAACCATAATGTTAAAGGAATTTACCATGTAAATGCTGGCTGAAGGTTGGATACATTTGATAAAATTCAAGGGTTTATGATAAAACTGGTATGTTGCAGATCTTATGCCACTTTGCAAAATCTCCTGTCAGTAATAAATTGATGAGAGCTCACAATCGGCACCATGTCTGTTGTCCAAAAGTCACTTGTCACAATGGGGGCACCCAAAGAAAGCATGCATATTGGGGGTCTCTGTGCCTAATCCATGTTCTCACTTTCCTTGCTCCCGATATACTTCTTCATTTGCTTTTGACATGGCAATGTACATAGTTAACTGATGTTACCACGAAAATTCAACAGTGGAAAATGAGAGACATTGATTCTGCATTACTGATGGTTGCTTACAATTATAAAGGTGGTAACAAGAATAAAAATAATAGCTAGCACTGATGGCATCTTTCCCTTGTTAGAAATCACATTAGCCTGTGAGCTATAATTGATTTAGATACAGATAAGATCCAACCACAGTCCCCAGTGGTATTAGCTCAGTAAATGTCAGCCATTTTTCTTACTGCTATTATTGTTTACTTAATATGTATCAGTTAATTCTGACAACAGCCACATAAGGTAAGAATAAGGAGGAGGCCATTAAAGAGATGTCATTCTCAGGTAATAATGAGAAAGTGGTCCCAAACAAACATCTCCTTCAGTGTAACATTGCATTACTTAAAAAGCTAACTCTATGTAAATTAAAGAGGATGTGGGAATTTAAAAGCTCTCTTTTATGTCCTAATATCTAAAGATAAGGTCTGGATGGAAGGCACAGTCCTGAACACAGATGCTGTCCCTCCATCACTGCTTAGAAACTCTTAACTTTCCTTCCAAGTCAAAACAAGTCAAGGACCAGAACATACAGGGATCAATGGGCCCCAAGTAACTAACAAGGAATGGGGACCAGGGTTCATTGTAAGGGCATGACCTCTCCAAAGACATTCAATTAAAACATTTCAAAAGTGTAACTTATAACAACCAATAACAAATACATTATACATCTATCCTGGGGTATATTAGAGATAGTTCCTAAATATTTAGGGGTTTTGTGAGCCAACTACATCACATAAGTTGACTGATATCATAATCAATGCCTGCCTTCTCTAAGCTGCTTCTCCAACTCTTGTTAGAGACAGGCAATATTTCATGGATAAGATCTAACTGCTCTAGCTCCTAAGTTGGTGTCCCCAGGGAAGAGTGACCTTAAATAATTATGTGGTAATGTTTCTCTCAAGTGTCCTTTCTAGGTGGTCAAGAGGAAATGAAAGAGCCGGCAATGGGCCCTGCCAACTCTTATCCAAAGTAAGGACCCACTATGCTGCTTCAGAATCACCAGTGATTTCACAACCTCCTGATATTGTGAACAGTTACTGTAGAGGCTAGACACAGTGATCCAGTCCAACACTCCAGGCTATGATAAAAGGTAAGAAGGAAACCAAGATGACAAGTCACCCTCTTGGGCAGAACCTTCTACCTCAATTATTGTCTTGGTGGCCATCCATAAGTTTATACATTTGGCTCTTCTGATGGCCTGGGTTAAATGCCTACACCTAATAAAGCACAAGCCCTTTAAAACTAGTGATGTATCCTTGCTTATACACAGATGTGCTGGACTTCTGTTGCTGTGATAGGTATCTAGAGGAAAAAACTTAGAGGAAAGATCTGTTTTGATCCACAGTCCTTGAAGTTTTAGAACACAGTCAGCTGAATTCATTGCTTTAGGACTGAGGTCAGATAGAACTTCATGGCAACTGGAATTTATGACAGAGGAAGCCACTCACCTTGTGGGAACCAGACAGTAGACAGGCAGGATGGGGGCCAGGGACAAGGTACCTTTTCAAAGACAAATTCCTACTATTTCCTTCTACCAGTTCCCATCACCCACCATCTTCCATTAACACCCTAAAGTTAGAATCCACCCATAAATAAATTCACTGATTAGCTTAGGGCCCTCTAGATAACTGGATTTACCAGCTGGGAGCCAGTTCATATCCAAACCACACAGTAGACAACAGTAGCAGTCACTCAGTGTTTGCTGAATGAATAAACATTTATCTTTCTTGTAAGCTACACTGTTCAGTGACAATCATTCATTCAAAATAAAGCTGGACACAGAAAAGGCTGGAGCATGTTAAGAAGGAACCTGAGAACCTTAGAGACACAGGGTTGGTATCTTTGGTGTAGCCTTGATGAAAGTTGGGACTAAGAAGAGAGGGTGGAGGTGGGCAGCCAGCAAGAAATGGCATTTACCAAAATTCTTGGCCCCATCACGTTTAGGCTGAGCTTTAAAAAGTTCATCATGGTTTTCCTCCTTCAAAACATGTTATAGATTATTTCAGGGATGAGAACTGAACTTAATTTCACTCTAAATACCTGTGAAGTATTGTCACCGCAAATCTTTGGATCATACTGGTAACAAATGTCAGCTGTTATTTATTTGTAATAATAATCATTTCTGTAAGAACCATAAAGCTTACAGCATCCAGGAGAGGTAGAATGGCGATGGTCAGAGGCTGGGAAGAATGGAGAGTGAGTGATTCATGGGAGTAGAGCTGGAGCTGTGCAAGATGAAAAATGTTCTGGAGAGGGTGCTGTACTCTTTGTGCCCTAAGTTTGACACACGTATTAGCATACTATATACTTAAAAATTGTCAAATGATAGGGCCTCACTCTTCCTGAGGGACTACTGGTTGCTGGAAAGAGGGGGGGCTTTTCTTCACTGGGGTAGTCACTGATAAGGAGCCCATGAATTAGTACTTTCCTTTGTAAATGCGCTTGGAAGCAAGACAGGATCGGCAGGATAGACACAGACAGACAGACAGACAGACAGACATGAGAGTAGGAGGGGAATGAGTGAGTGAAAAACTAAAATTCATTATACATATATATTAAATGTATGCAACTATCAAAGAATAAAATCATCAAAAATGGTAAAACTCATGCTATATATGTATTAGCCTACATAATTTTAAAATACAAATTTTTTTAAAAACATACCTTTTAAAATTCTTGATCAAACTATTAACTGTGCTATTTTTGTACAAATTTCAAAACCAACATTAAATAGAAACCATACTACATACACAGATCTGTTAAAGCTCTTACTTGTGTGCTTGCACTGTGTGATCTCAAAGGATCGCTTCTGTGGAAGAGAATCCACAGAACAATAGTGACCTCTGAGCTTGGATGTGCTGGAAAAACTGTACATGTCATAAAGGTGGCTACGCAAGGTACTGGAAAGTGCAATCTCACACTTTTGAGAACCCGAAACAACTTCTGTTGAGAGCAGTATTGTGAGAAAACATAGCAGCAGGTCTGTGCATGACTCCAGTCAATTGTCTGGAGTGGCGACAGAATCTGAAGGTAGCAGAAGGAGTAGCACAGGGCAGAGCGTGCCTGGAGATGAACCGATGTCGAAAGGAAGTCCACAGAGGAGCCTTGAAAGCCAGGGCTCTGAAGATCAGCTGCTGTCTCTAACTCCTTTGTTTAGAGACAAACTACAGCCTTTGGTTGTAGCTGTGGTAATTATGTCTGGATAGCCTAAAGGACTTGATGAATTTTGGCCCTATGTGTCTTCTGGAAGAGGAATATGAGAAGGCACATTTCACCTCATCACCTCATCTCATCATCTGCTAGAAGAAGTCTTCTGTAGCATTCTAGGCGTCAAATTGGAGGCTAAAAAGAGAAGGTATCCTTCCCTTAGCGTGCTTGCCTGCAGAAAATGAGTATGCTAACCTGGGGTTTGGGGTGTTTGTGTGTGTTGGGGGGTATGGATAGATGTTGGGGTCAGAGGTCATGCTCCTCATATCCTTTCAAGCTTAGTTTTTGGGACAGAGTCTCTCACTGAGCCTGGAGGCTCCCCTCACCAAACTGGGGCTATGGTGGCATGCCTGCTTCTCCATGGATGTTGGAGATCTGGGTCCTTAAGCCTGCACGCCAAAAGTTTTCCTCCCTGAGACATTTCCCTACCTCCAAATGGCTTTTAAAAATAAAATCTCAATCAACCCTCTTGGTTTTAGCCCATCTTCTTTTTGGTATCTAGAGATGTCTGGTGTTGGCAGTTCCTGGGCCTTTTGTCATCTGCAGGGTTTAACTGGTTTTCCTGGGTTTGCGGGGTCACTTTCTACTCTTTGCTTCTGGTTTATGAACCCCGACACTGCCATCTCCTAATCTGGGACTCTCAGAGGATTCTTGTTGTTATTCTGAAAAGCCCAGCAGCTGTGTTCCGCTTGTTCTGCCTATTCCTATCGTCTAGGCACTTTGCATGGCGGCAACTGTATTTGTACAACTGGACCCAGAAGTTGTTATTACTCTACTTAAGAGATGAGGAAACTGAATTCCTAAGAACTTGCCCAAAGAATTTCAGGCTGGAAATCAAAGCCCCAACTGCTGCCGCTGTTCACTTCCAAGTGTTCCTGGTGGAGTGATGACGACAAAGACCGATGGCTGACACTGGATGTTGGTGGTGGTTTCACAGACCATATCCTGGACATTCTCCAGAGACAGTTATATATGATAATGCTTTCCCTAGCCTACTTCAGGAATCTTTCCCATCCTCTTACCTCCTTTTCCTAAGTACATTAAAAAGGTAAGCACTCCCTAAACCAGTCAACCAAAGCAAGGGACAGAGGATACCCAGAGGGATAATAATATCAATTTGAAAATATTTTAAGAAGTAGTATTTCTAGGTTATGTAATCCCCTCTGATAGCTATCTTTGACATGCAGATTGACAGCAATGTGCAGAATTGCCCATTTAACAAGACATGAAAAAATAACACATGCTTTAGAGAAAAAAATGGCATCTAGGATTTACTTCTTCATTTTCTCGTCTAAGATTACACATGCTAGGGGGTGCTGCTGAACAGTTTTAGAGGTCTTGCTCACTTGGTTCTTTCAGTTGTACACGGTGCTAGAATATGGAGAATGTATATATACACATATATGAGATAAAAATTTGATATATATAATTAAAATTTGCTTAGCTCTAGTCTGGTGAGTGTTAATTAACATGGCATTTCACTATGGAAGACATTTAAAAATAGTTTCATTATATTTGCTGTGACTTCTTATTCATGCTGAAGCATTAATCACCATTCATTTTGGTCTTTCTCCTTGCATGGCCAAGAACTTAATAAAAGATGTAGGTAAACGGATGGCGCAAAGACTTGTGTCTTAAAGTGGGAATTGGAATGTGCGGTAAAAGAGGTAGAAAAATGAAATTGGTGGCACCAAAATATTAGCAGCCAGGAAATCTTGTCCTGGCCTCCTGCACAGCTGTTACTAAGTCATGATGACGGAAACACACAGAGGGACGGAGGCACAGAGGGACAGAGGCGCGGATGCTAAGCTTCTAGCAGGCTCTTCAAAACTGCTTCTGCCACAAGAGAAAGCAAGGTGGATGCAGTCTGGCATTGGGGCCTTCATTTCTCCTGTCTCTTGTGTTTTGGGGTACCTGCTCGTTTCTGTAAGTATGTTTGATAAAACTGGTGATGCCTAACCTTCTGCATCCCTCTTTAGGGCCAAAGACCTGAGGAACAGAGTAACTCTGGTGTCTCATCATCACCTTTCATTCACAGTGTCCTTTTCTAGATTCCCAAAAGATGCCAACAACTTTGAATTGTCTTAATTCTGCAGTTACCCAGGAGTCCAGGAGCAGCACAGCCTAGAAGGATAGCCCTCTCCTGCGGATGAAGGTGGCAATGTGGAGGATGTCTTGGGTGAGCAATGTGACTCCTGAGAACCATCTTGTCCCCTCTCTGGACCACCTCCCAGAACTAGACTAGACACAAGGGTCAGCCAGACCACACCTTGACATACTGGTTAATTATGAGACCTCTTGACCTCCTGTCTGCATTCTTCCTATTGAAATTTAAAGCTCACTGCAATATCCTGAAGATGAGTTTAGACACGTGTATGCCCTTTATCTGTTCCTCTTCCCCAGATGCACTGATTAAATCCCCACACACTGTATTTCACATTATCTTAGTGGCTATCAAGATGGCTGAGTGTAGTCCTATAAGACCCCTAAAGCTGGTTTTGCCTTAAAACTTTGGTGACAAATGATACAAGTTTAACTACATGGGTTCCTTCTTAACTGTAAAGCATCCTGTACACATCAGAGACTGAAAAATAAGTGTAGTTGCCCCAAAGACCAAACATGTAGAAATTAAGCACACATATAAACTCATACCTGTCTTGGAAGTTTCAGTGCTGGTATAAGGAATTGTTACAGATCTCTAAGTTCCTTATAAAATAATTTTAGTAGCACATGCCTAGTGCTTTTTCTTAACTAGCAAAGATAATTGATTCCATATGTGTACATTTTTAGCACTTCCTCAAAAGTAAAGGAGGAAGGATCACTCATGTGTACTGTGGGTAAGTGACAGCACACTATGGTATTGTCAGGTCCAAAGAAAACTCCATTTCCCTGAATTCCCAAAGGCAGAAGGACAAATGGCTATCTGTGGTGCTAATTAGCATATCAAAACACGTGCAGGCTTCCAGGCTCTCCCAGTACCACAAGGACCTCTTGTACATTTTAAAGTTCAAGCTAGCATCCCAGCTCTTCTCCCCCCTCCCCTACCCTAAACTTCCCAGCTCATGGGCTCCCCCCAGCCCAGCTACTCACTCTCCTGTAACCCTGATATTTAGACCCTGCCCACTCTTTGTCTCGGTGTGTCTCCCCCTCCCTTCCACGCACTCCCACACTCTCCTCCTCTCTAAGCAAAGCCCCCTCCTCATCTGCTTCTCTCATGGTCAGGTCCAGTCTGCTGGCCATGTTCAGTCTACTTTCTCTCTTTGCTCTGGATTCTTCTAGATAGAAGCCTCTAGCTGTTCTTTCTCATATCTACAACGACGACAAAAATTCTTCCCCTTAACTATATACCACAGAATGGCCACATCATCAGTTCATTCAGGTATCACTATCTTACCTTAGTGAACGTAATGTCTTTCCACGCATTAGTGATTATTTTATGTAGCTGCTGGGCAAAAGGAGCCCAGTGAACACATGTTGACAGAGACTCTGTCCAGACAGATTCGGATATATCCAAGGTCACAGAGACACGCTTCTGTAGAACAGGAGAGCTGTTAATACAGCACTCTGATTACCTACTTTACTTTCTACTTATCAAGTCCAACGTAATTTTTGCTGAGATCTGACAGCTTTAGAACATGGAGGCTCAGTGGACTTTCTCCCTGTGCTCCAGGACACCCTTGGAGTCACTTCCTGTACTGCTCTGTGTGGAATTCGTTAGTCGGTTCTTGGAAATCGTCTTCCCCAGCACACAGAACACAGCTCTTATTTTAGCTGGCAATAATAAAACTTCTATTTTGATGGGTGTACTAAAAATAAAGGAGGACCTCCAAAGGATTTTGGTGAGTAAAAGCTGCTCCTAGATGATTTTAAAAAAAGAAAGAAAAGGAGAGAAGGAAGGAAGAAAAAAAGGAAGAGAAAACCTTAGGGGGAAATCTCCCAAAAAAGGGTGATATTTCAAGAAATTCTGAAAAATATAGCTATTCACCAGACAATATTAGACTTTTTAGAACCTGAAGTGACTTTTAAGGGAGTTGCTTAGAAAATTTAGGAGAGAAATAATTAAATGGGGAGTGGGAAGAAGGTATATGGTAAGATTATATCTGTGACCAAATCATAAGAGTTGATCCTAAAATGCCAAGTGTGGCCTCTGTATTGTCACGGGGAGTATTTGCCATCCAGGTTAGAGCTGCCCATCATTTCTCACTCTGAGGCCTTGAAACTGGGGGTGGGGCCTTGCTCATGGCCATGTTTCTGAGCTGGGCACAGGGGTGAGTGTTAAAACTCTGTGGGCTAAGCAGGCCTGGTACACCACAGTTTATTTTATAATTAGCCATAATTATTGCTGTTATTTTTAGTGTGTGTATGCACATTTATAGGTATAAATGTTAGTGCATGCGTGTTACAGCTCATGTGTGTGGGTCACAGGATAACTTTGGGTGTTGGCCCTGGTCCTCTATCTTATTTGCCAAAGGATCTTTGCTGCTTCCCAACTTGAGGGGATTCTCCTGTCTCCAGCTCCTCATATGGGATTATAGATTCCTTTCTGCATGTCCAGCTTTTATATGAGATCTAGGGATTTGAACTCAGGACCTCACACTTGCATGTCAGCACTTTTACTCATAAACTATCTCCTCAGTCCCACGGCTTATTCTAAATTTGGAAGATACCTTTGCCAAAGTGACCTCCAGTACAATCAGAGATTTCTAAAACGTCTGGAAGTGCACCTCTACTTATCAAGGGTCCTCGCAGTACAGGAAATAGGAGTGTTAAAAAATGCTTGCTTAGCACAAGAAAGAAAGAAAGAAAGAGGTGTTTTTAAAAGGCCCTTAAGCACACCAGAGCTTGACATTTAGACAAAGACAATTAGAAAACACTAATTAAAAAACAATTCCCATCTATTTGTTAAAAGTGGCAATTTAGAAGCGGCGGGCGATTAGACATCTCCTCAATCCATGATCAAAGGATCATTCAAGGTGAAGAGAAGGATTCATTTCATGGTGGTTCTGTGCCAGCTAGAGGCTGCCTGTGTCAGGGACTGGTGTCTTCTGGAAGTGGTGAGTAGAGAATGTACTGGTCCCTGGGGTACATGGTGGTGGTGGGGGCAGTCTGGAGAGAATGAGAACTTTCTGTTGAGTATCTGGGGTCACAGCTTCCATTTTCTTAACCCTGACCCCCACCCTCCACCTTCTTCATCTGCAGGAAAGACACTACACTATGATTCTTTCATCCCTTTGGCTTTTCAGAATGGGAAGGGAAGTTATATGTAAATGCAAAACTGAAAAATACATGAATTTCTCTCAAATGATTCTGCTGTGCCCTCCACCCCCCTCCCCACCCCGGCTCAATAGATCCAGAGATTTGGTTATCACTCAAGTTTATGCAAACCATCTTATTTATTATAGAAGGCTAATAGAAAACATTGGCTCTCAAAGCTTACAAAAAGCTCACAGTTTCCTTTCTTTGGTTCCTAGGAATCTCAAATCTGAAATAATTTCCAAATTAATGTACTAAAAAATGTCATGTAATGTTACGCTGAATGACAAAGCAAAGCAAGGAGACCCTTCTCTGTTTCTGTCTTTTCTACTGACCCAGGAGCAAAATGTCACAACTGTCCTGCGCCTACCCGCTTGAGAGCAGGCATCTTCGGTGAGTTCTTGCTAACAAACGGCCTGGCACTTTACTGCCTTTCCCGGCAAGTGCTCATGGAGGGGATCTTTACCCATGTTTTACTGTAAGAGAAACTCAAACTAAGACAAGAGGAAGTAACCTACCTCACTGTCATGTTCTCAGTGTAAGTATGAGCACATTGTAGAGTCTTACTGAGTAGGCCCAACTCATCCCCAGCCTTCGATGCTAGCCAATTCCACACAGGGAGCTTCAAGAACTTACTCTCGGTCACTGAGTGCTTGGCGCTTAATAGAGTCCAAAGGATTTGGCATGTCATGTCAAGTACTAACTGATTTTAGCACTTGTAACCTGCCTATGAGGAAGTAATGATGTATTACCGCCAATACCATTTAGGCGAAAAAAATGGAGCCTGATTTCACACTAGGGATTTGACTTTAGTTCAGCTAGCTGGCTGGAGAGCCAAATGACCCAGGCGATGTCTCTTCTCACATGGGATGTGTGGATCGTCATCGGATGGTAATGAGAGGCTGGGGAAAGGCAGGCAATTCTTCCTGACTTCTTACTTTATTCTTAATGGTTTCTCAATGTTTTGTTCATAATAGCTTATGCATACTAACTTTGGAATTTCTACTATAAAAGTTGAGTATTAAAAAAAAATCCTAGCAACGACTACTCTAAAAAAACAAACAAACAAACAAACAAACAAAAAAATGCACAACTTGTCAAGGCCAAGTTCTGAGAGCCCTGTGAGTGAAATTAGTAGTTATGACTCACACAAATGGGACCAGAGAAATCATTGAGGTTATTTACTGCTGCGCACTGATGGCATTCATGTGCTGTATCACACATGGTAAAGCCTTCTCACAGCTGAGTGTTAGGACAGATCTGAGAGGAAGCTGGTGGGAACGGAAAACATAGCTAAGCTCACTTTGACTTATGTGGTTGCTAATGAATTGAGGAGACGTGGGGAGAAAGGGGGGCTGGGAAATGGACTGGAGTAACCCCGCCCTTGGAAAGCTGGCTGTGCACACTGACACAGCTGCCCTTTCCTCTTATCATTCTGAATGCCAAGCAGATAAAGCGGGAGACTCTGTATGCAGATACATGCCTGAATTAGCATTAAACAAAGGACTCATCTTAGGAAGCCTAAGGACTACTGCATTCTGGTGAAGTTATCAGAAGTCCTCACATCTGAACCGGTATGTCCCATCCATCAACTCATCTAGAGTAAAGCCCCACCAGCTAGCCTGTGGGAGCTATTTGCTGAGCTATTTGAAGTAAAATGCAAAATTAGTTAAGAATTCATACATACTCGAAGAGCACCCAAATAACCTAAATACTTTTTAAAACAGAAATTAAATCATGAAGGAAATATTTCAAATTGAGTTTCTCTGACCAATGCAACACAATGATTAATTCACAATTCCCTCATTGAGATTCATGAGTCAGGAGACGTAGATGCTTACACTGTGGTTTCCAATCTGAGAAGAGCATGGGAGGAGAGGGCAGCTGAGAGGCACGCAAACAAATCAGAGATAATTCCTGAGTCGCTGTAAAGCCTGCCAGTGCGGAGAAGCTACATATTGTTTAGAGCAAGATAAAAGCTGATAGGGAAAAAAAAAAGCCATTTCAGGAACAGAGTGGGAGGGGAGTGACATAAAGGTCAGTAAGTCTTGTGAGGCCCAGGGCTGCTTTTATCAGAGTGATTCAGCTGGCCAAAAAATAGAAATAGATTCTTTAAGCCAAGACAGCCCTCCATTCATCTTTTCCTTCCTAAAATTATAACACCCTTCTGTAACAATAAGGCCGAGGCGTTTCAGACGTGAGTGTGGCGTGTGTGTCCCCCTGGCCTGGTGGCATGGTGCCCAGACACCCTGCAGGTGTCACCTTCCCATTGTCCCTAAATCCAAGTCCACTTTTTCCTTTGTGTATTTTCCTTCAACTATTCCAAAATAAAATATAAGTGGTTTTAAGAATCTCTGGCTGAAATCATGACCACACAAATCTGAAAAAGCAGTGAACAGTCTTCACTGAGGCCCTGACCTGAACCAGACGAAGCCTTCCTTCCTACTGGTTTGCAATGCAGAAGGGGCTGTCTCTGGGATTTCTTTAGCCTTTGGAACAAAGGCTCCTTCCATGGAGGCTTGGGGCTCTCTTGAGCTCTGAAGCGGGAAGGAACTGCTGGATAGATGGTCAGCCTATCAGGAGTTTGCAGTAAGTGGACCCCTTAGAGGCTTGTCCCAAGTAGAAGCTTCCATTGGGACTACTGCTACTGGCCACCCAGCTTCATTTAGCATTTACCTGTGCAGTGTATATATATGACCGACACCCCAAAGTGAGAGGCGATAGCCTTGAGAGAATAGTGTGTGTGTGTGTGTGTGTGTGTGTGTGTGTGTTCTGAGGATGGGGAAGGCAGGAACTCTGAGGAAGAGAAGCACTAGTCACTGATTAGAATAACATTTCTTATAGATCTAGAGTCCAGTTGGGAACAAAGCCAAAGGAAACAGCAAAACGTTGCCTGTTCTTAGTAGGGGTCCTCCCTCGGTCCACAACCAGTCTCCCCAGGGGCCAGGAGTCCTCCATGGGTCCACAGTGAGCCCCCACCAGAGGTCCACAGCATCCAGCCTGCATGGGGGCCAGTGGGCTGGTCCACTCTGTGCCCATTTGCATGAGGCTACAGTTGCTCAGCAGCAGGAGGAAAATTATTTTTCCCGCCAGAGGCACATTTAGCTAAGTCAGAAGAACGACCCTGTGTTGGAGGAAACCCTTCCTGATTCTGGACTTCTAACTTGGTCAAGCCTCCCCCAGTGTTGTACCTATGTCGAGGGACCCTCAAAGACCACCAGGGAGCTAGATTTTGATGTAAATACACGAGGGTCAGTTTATTTTTTTGGACAGGCTTGAACCTGGCCCAAAATCCTATGTTCTGACACAGCGTAGGAATTTGGCCCTGAGCTCAGGGGTGAGAGGGTTTTTAAAGAAAAAATAACATAAGTGGGGCACATCTTGGCATTTCAGGATTGGATAAAGGGATATGAGGTAGAGTAAGTCTTGGAAACTATTGGTTAAACTTTTGGTATGAACCCAAGTTTTGAATCTATTGGCTGTCAGGCAAGTTCCTGAGATTTTTCCTAGATTCTTTTTAGACCTGGGTCCTGCTCTCAGGTGCTAACTGGTCTTTCCCTGAAATAAAGTTTTGTAAAGATAAATCTATACCTTCACATCAGTGACTCACAGTGCCCTCTTTTCTTAATGCCACCCTCTGGATTGAAGGTTAAACCGGAAAGTGAGGTCTTACTAAAAAGAACAAGCTAGGATCATCGAAGGGCTGACTAGAAAGCTAACAGGTGTTGGTGCACATTGGCCTGCCAATGTCAAAACTCAGCCTTTAACTCTAAGAAAAAAGAGACAGTTTATTCTGGAGGCAAATGTGAGTGACCATGGCCTAGCAACAAGGACTTGGGCTACCTCAGGTTCCATTGCTCTAACACGGTAACAAAGAACGAAGGAAGCAATGAAGCAAGAGAGTGGTGCACCCCTTTGATTCCAGCACTTGGGAGGCAGAGGCAGAAGAATCTCTGAGTTCAAAACCAGCCTGGTCTCTATAGTTCCACGACAGCCCGGGATACATAGAGAGATCCTGTCTCAAAAAAGTAAATAAGATGTAGAAACATTTGAAGACAGGCTTGGTTAGCAGGCATAGTCTGAGCTCTAGGCCTCAGATGCTGGTGAACAGCACTGAGTCCTGTGCTTGGTGGAGAATGGGGTTTTGTTAAGACATTCCAAAGGATTTTATCTGTCTTTTAGGATGCTAAGTCTGGTACAGATGTAGGCAAGAAATGGCTCTTGAGGGGACTAAAGACTAAGGCCAATTGTAACTAGTCCCTGGAACTGTGACATTCTAATCTCTTTACTGTCACTGAATTTTAAACAGCCTTTGCAGGCACCATTTTTATTTCAAGAATTCTCTGTTAGGAAAGAAGTGGGTCCAGAGCTCATTCCCACATCACACTATAGAGTTCTACAGAAGAACGGGCTCTGATGAGTGTTCTTCCTTGCCACAAGCAGTGGCATATGGACAGACACTCACCTCCCTGAGCATGGACCCTGAGGAGCTGCTTTGGTGAGGACATCAGGAGCCTCTGACACAGCCTCTTCTTGGCATCAATGGCTACTTGGGTAAAGGAAGCCCAGACACAGATCCCATGGGAGGGGAGAGCTGGGTAGCGAAAAGGCTGAGGGAGTGGAGGGCCCCCTGATAGTGCGTAAGGTATGTATCTTTGACATATATAGCGGATATGTTGCTACTTATGTTCTTTTAATAATCAAAGTAATATTTTATTGTAGTAAAGAAATTACCTATTATTATATCCATTAAATGCTGTTAAAATTTAGAATACCGCCTATGAACGTTTTGCCTCTATGCCTCCTACACATTTATGAAGTTAGAATTGTGAAATTAGACATCTTTGTTAGAATCAATTTTAGTGGCGTATGTCATTTCAATGCCTGGATAGCCTGCTCACTAGTCACTGAAGTAATGCTGGCTATTCCTAGTTTCCCTATTGTCCACTCCCCATGATGCAATCTGCTATGACTTTCCTTCTTAGGCCTGTGGCCAGTTAGAACAGGATCATCTCTTTGGCTTGTGGTATCTTTATAGGGGAAAGTGTGTACTTATTTATATTCTCAACAGCTGAATATGAGGGTCTGACTCACTCTTTGCCAAAGTTAACAGTATGATCTTAAAAACAAACAAAACAACAAGCCCCACAAGGGTGCTGCTGATACCCTAATCAAAACATCACTTTATTAAATCTGTGTCTTTATACCTCTCTCTATTCTCTCTTTCTACACAGCCCATTTTCTCCCCCAAATTGTCTATCTTCTCCTTCACCCACTTAAAGGCCACACTGAGCTAGATATTTCATGACTGTCAAAACTGTCTTTTTTGTTAGAGGTATCGATCATTTTTGCATAACACTTGTCACAAATATTTTTCTCAGGCGGTATTTGCCTTTGTAAGTGTATGTGTGTTATCCAATCTATGACATTTCATGTTCACACATACTAGGCATGAATCACTCTTGTCTTGCCCAGAGCCTCTTTCTGTCCAATGCACTCCTGTCCAGAGGAGGCAATGGGCTCAGTCTCCCACCTAGCAACAGACTGAAGCAGGAAGCACAGGTAGCCAGGAGTAAAAGCCAGTTACGCCATCAGCCAGCTTCTTTAATGATGAGCCTGGCAGGGAGGCAGCTGCAGATTCAGGGCTCAGGTCCTTCTACAATCTAGAACTACTTCTCTTTGGATTCTGGGAAGGTCTGCCCAGTCCTAACCCTGCCCTTGGGGTAACCTGAGATCTGGCTAGGTGACATCTTGGTTTATTTATGGTAATTTGAGTTGGTTTTGCTCCTCATAATTAGGGCCCTCTTTACTAAGGCAGAATGGAATCTAATCATACTATCTTCTGTTTTTTATTCAAAACACTACCCCATTTCAACATGGGCTAAATACTTACTGATTGTTTTCTTGTAGATTTTAATGACATAATTAAGAATGACAATTCTCTAATTCATCTATATTCATGGGTATGGGGTTTGTGACTAATCGATCCATTCCCCACACTGGTTTGCAGCGTTGTGGTGCTCAAACATCAGCATCCATGTGTGCATCTCAGGGATCTTCGTTCAGTTCCACTGACTCCCATGTCTGTTCTACTCATTGTCACTTTGTTGTGTTTTTTTAGGGTTTGAGATAGCACATTCCCCATTATCGCTTTTAAAAACTCCTTGCAGCTCTTTTCTGCGTAACATATCATTAATTTCTTCTACCATGTCACTAATCACTAACTATGCTTCATCCATCCAGTGAATCCATCCTACCAAATCAGTGGGAAATAAACTCCTGGACGGCCTGCCTGCCTGCCTGCCACTCCTGAAGTAAGGCAGATAAAGGAAATGCAGTAAGTTCTATGTGGCATTATAATTTGCCTTTAAGAAGTGAGTAAAAAAAACTGGGCAGCCTAAAAAATTAAAGAAAATTTATTTATTTTTCTTTTGAGATTTTTTTTTTTGCAAGCAATCCATCTAACACCATGTTTTACTATTTGTTTTAGAACATAATATTATAATATTGGGTTCTTCTAGGGATCTCAAGGGAAGTCAATTTAGCAGTCTTAGTCAACTGTTACATTGCATCCTTTAGTTATGATTCTGAAGGCACCTTCTGCAGATAATTAGGTACTTTGGTGAAATACGAAGGATTTATACACACTTATCTAAATTAGCACCATTTGTGAACATAAAGGTAAATGCAGAAATTAATTGTTTTGGTACCTCAGTGATATTTTCCATTAAAAGGACAAATGATAGCTCAGGGGAAAAACACCAGCCCTGAACATCCCAGGATTGTGTGGCTGGTTCTCTTTCTTACCTACATGTAAATTTTCACACACCACAAAAGCAATCAAGGAAGCAAACCTCTCAGTAAATTAACACAGCTACTTTGAATCTTCAGGCAATCCCTCAGAAAACTAAAAATAGAATTACTACCTAGGGCAGTGAAATAGCTCAGTGGGTGAGATCCTTGACTTCAAGCCTTTACAACCTGAGTTCTACTCCCTGGAACCACATGTGGGAAGAGAGAAGGACTCTGTTAAGTTGTCCTCTGCCTCAGGAACTCACAATAAATAAGTAAAAAATATAAAATTACTGTTGTTATGTCCGCGTGTAAGAATTTCCACCATGGAGGCTGGGCACACTGTTATGAGTGGGGATCTTATTGCTACCTACAGAGAATGACAACCCCGGGTCAATCACCTTGCTCTGCACAGCAGAAGGGGGTACGAGCCTGTTGCCCCAACGGGCAGGGGTTTTTAAAGAAAAACCTATGTAATCAAGATGCAACACACCTTGATGTTCCAGGATTGGGCGAAGGGGTAAGGTGCAGCAGCCATTGGAGTTTTCTGGCAGGAATCCAACCTTTGAATCCATTGGCTGCTGCAGACATTCACTCACAGACCTGCCCCCAGAATGAATCCAGGTCCTTACAGTCCCCCCTCTGACTAGTTCTCTTATTTGAGCATTTGCCTAAAAAAATTGACATCAGTTTGTCAAAGGGTCTCTTGAACACCCATGTACACTGTGTATATTCCTATCAATGGATGAACAGATAAAGAAAATGTGGTACTTGTACACCATAGAATACTATTCAGCCTTTTACAAAGAAGAATGATGTTGTGTAGGTCAACACAGACCTGGAGATCATTAAACTAAATAAAACACTGAAATAAATTAAACACTGAAAGATGTGGATTGTAAAACAATCAGACTCCCATCAACAATCATTGCCAGAACCTGAAATGTGGGAGAGAAGCAGGCATGATAACCAAAGGGGACCAGGGAACAGTCAGACTGGAGGAGAATGGACTGTTTATATCTGATTTGCACATCATACTGAATACAGCTAGTTGTCAAGTACTGTACATTTCAGTGTCATGTTCGCCACAAAAATACCAAATATTTGGAGTAATGGATAGGTTAGCCAGCTTAATTTTATCCTTCTATGCTTTATTAAAAATCATAATATCCCTTTGTATCTCAAAAGTGACACCCTTATGATAGTTATGATTTGTCATTACATAATTTAAAAAGAAGGTAAAAACCAGAGATGCTATCTCACACACAGTGAGTGTATGGAGCATGTACTGCTTTCTTCATGAACAGAAAACTGGAGACTAACATATTTAAGTTCAACCACTAAAAGACGTGTAATTGTAGCCAACATTTCCTCATCTTGCAGACTCAAGTATAGAATTCTTATATTTTAATACACTGTCATTCACAGAGAAGAAACAAGGTCTCATACTTCTATATATAAAATTAAAGAGTAAAGAATAACTTTCTTCATTGAGATTTCTAGTCATGTGATTAAAACTGTTCCACAAATGGGGAAACTGAGTCCCACGTTAGTGTTCTCAAGTTACATAATGAGGTGGCTGTTCATTCCATCAAGTTGTACTTCACCCGTGTGTGTGTGTGTGTGTGTGTGTGTGTGTGTGTGTGTGTGTGTGTAAGAATACACTAATATTTATTTATTTAACAATTTAAACATTACATGGAAATACTTGTGTGACTTACCAGAGCTCAAAGTGCACAGGCCCTGATACTATCACCACACCCTTGTTCATGAACAAGGTATTTGCAGGACACTATTTCTTCCTCTAAAGTGAGGTATCCTGAAAACTGGTCTAATTTAGGAGCCTAAATTGTGTTAAAAGTTAGTAAAAATAGAGGTCTAGTGTTTTGAGTACAATGCATTTCACATTCAAGTTCACAGACTTCCTGAGCAGTGTCAATAGACCCTATGGGTTTACAGGGTAATATGTGCTATGGCCGTGCTAGGGCCTCAGTGTTCACTGTTTATGAGTCTGTGAGGGCTGTGGATCAAATGTAATTAAAGGGAAGTTCCTATACTACACTGATCTGAATCACTTAGAGGTTAACTGTATACTTCCTCTTTTTCTAAGACAGGGTCTCATTTTGTAGACCAGGATGGCCTTGAACTCACATAGATCTGCTTGCCTCTGTCTGCTAAGCGGCAGGATTAAAGGAGTGTGTCACTAGGCTTGGCCTAGCTCAGGTTCTCTATTAGGACTCATTTAATCTGCCCGCTGGGGTGAATGGAAGGTGGGGGAGAAAGGGGGCTATGTAGTCATTTATGCTTAACTGGGTAGCATTAGGCTTCCCTATATAGACAGAAGAACAGCATTTCAAATATATACTTTAGCCTGATCACTCTGCAGTCCTGTCCTAGAAGATCTTAACCAACTTGTCCTGTTTAATTCTCTCTATAATTTAGTTCCTGGAAGAGGCCAAGGTCTCTCCTACAGTGGTGGTGGGAGGTAGGGTGGGGTGTGTGTGTGTGTGTGTGTGTGTGTGTGTGTGTGTGTAGGCTAGAGGTCAATATTGAGTCTTCAATCACATTTCACTTTGTTTTTAGATACAGGGTCTCCCACTGAAACTGGAGCTTATGAAGTAGGCTAGGCTGAGTAGCCAGCAAGGTATAGGGACTGCGCTGTTTCTACCTCCCAGGACTGGGATTATAGGCATAGGCTGCTGCATCTGACTTTGTATGTAGGGGCTGGGGGCCTAACCCCATTCCTCATGCTTACTTAGCAAGCACTCTACTGTGTGATCTATTTCCCAGGCCCAACTCTGTTGACTCTCACTGTAGATTCCTTTGCCTGAAAGGCTATGGATGACCCCTTTCACTATGCCCCTCTAGTTACCATCCATTCATTCTGAGCTCTTCTCTTAAGGTCTGTTTTGATCCCTCAGGTCAGCCGGTGCCCAGAGCCTGCAATGTCAACTGGGTAAAAACTGTCATCAAGGTACAGGGGTGGGGAGGCTGATCTGCCAGCGGAGACAAGAGTGCAGGAGCTGGGCTGTGTCCAGCTGAAGAAAAGAAGGCCTTTGTGAGAATCGAAAAGGGGCCCCTGCTAGACTATGCCAGCAAGTCTGCAGACACCCGGAAGCTGCCTTTCAATTTGTCCACACAGAGGGCATTTTCCCTCCTAATTTGTACAGAAGTAATACATAATCTTTCATTGATCGTGCAGGTCTAGTCTTGCATATACAACAGACCTTTTCATTTCCCAGCACTTGAGGGAGTATGTATGTAGTCATTTATGCTTAACAAGGTAGCATCAGGCTTTCCTATTGGACAGCAAAAGCTACCACAGCAGGAAACAGGCTTTCTGTTCATAACTGCCTCTGCCACTGCCAAAGAAAATGCTAAAATGTATATTTAAGGAATGCACTAATAGGAAGGACAGCCATGGAGATGTTATATTGAAAGAAATGCTCAACCTGGGGCATGAAAGAGGTACCTAGAAGATTTACATACATCTGTGGGATTCTCGCTTTTGGCAGACTAAAAAGATGGATTCATCCATTCTAATCTGAGCAGGATTTTCATTGAAACATTTCCTCTAGGGCTGACTCTGCTGTTTTGTAGAAGCAGCATGTTTCTTTCCAGCCCTGGAGCTGAAGGGGTTTTTAGATAGCATCCTCAAGCTGGGAGGGAACTGGCTCATCGGGACAGAGCTCCAGTGACTCAGGAGATTTTCGATAGACCAGGCATCTTGGGACTTGAAGTACTTGTTGAGACAAAAATTCCTGCCCAGTTAGTTATCTGAGGACATGAAGGTAAAGCTTCTACCTGTGACTCAGGCTGCAAAATGAGTGACAGGAACATTGTAAATGAGAGGCTGAGGCTGAGGCTGATGGAGGAATGGTTAAAGCCGGAGCAGTACTGGAAAAGGAGAGATCTGTGTAGGAAAGGACCAAGTGCTGGGGGTGGGAGGAGAGTGGTCATCCCTACAAAGGGAGGTGTCTCAGGTCTGAGGTTCTAAAAATTCACAACCAAAGAAAGAAAAAGAAAGAGATCGAAGAGTTAATCACTGCTAAGTTTTCCATTCTTAAAAAAGAGTAGTATACCAGACTGTCTGCACATCTACTTTTAAAATTTACATGAAATATAGGCAGTGATACATCACTTCCTATCATAATTCCTTACTATTATAATTTAGATATTTTCATGTCTGCATATACAGATCTTAACAGCTTGCAACACAGTCTACAGTATAATGCGTCATCATGTCCTGGGCAGATGGCCAGGTGGCTTGGTGGTGTTTCCCTCATGAGCAACCTCATGAGGCTGGTAACCTCCAAGGTGGTCTCCTGGGACCCCAGCCTCCAGAGTTCACACTGTTGGGCAGTCTTTTCCCATAGGATCAGCCTATGTAACCAATGATCTGTGTGCAGAAATGTGGGCATGTCACTTCCAAGGTTAGATTATAAAGGTAGAAGCTTTCCACTGGGGAGCTCTCTTGCTTTCTGGCTCTGTCTTCAGGATTATGGTCTGGTAGAAGCCAGCAGTGCTGCTGTGAGAACATACAGGATGCCTATTCAAAGCCTCCATACAGCCATGCAGGAGCTTGGAAATGAACCCTCTATCCTCATTTGTATCTTGAGACAACAGAAACCTTGGCCAACAGGAATCTCATGAAATGATTCAACCTGTACCTTCAGCTAAATTGCGCTGATCCTGAACTCAGAAACTATGAGTGTTAAGTACTTGTTTTAAGCTAGCTTGTTAACACAGCAATAAAGAAACTAGTATAATAGTGCACTACTAAGATCAAAACAATAAAAGCCAGACTTGGTGGCACATGCCTAAGAGCTTAGTACTTGAGAGATAGCAACAGGAGAATTAGGAGTTCAAAGGCAGCTTTGGCTATATAGGGAATTTTAGACAACCCCAGGCTAGATTAGACCCTATCTCAACCCCCCACACCACACCCCACAAACAATTTTTGATAAAATTTGAAAAAAAATTGGTCCAAACTTTTACCAAGGGATGTGAAAACAATAAAGCAGGAGAGCTTCGGTTTTCCTGAGTCCTTAGACAAGTGTGTTCACCTAGTGGGGAAATGCCATTTGGTTGCCTTGATAAGGGTTACTTCATCTCAAAAGTTCTTTGGACTCACCCAATACATTATGAGGGATGCAGAAGAAAAGGTTCTTTATAAAGAGGCAAATGGTTTATTACTAGAGACTGGAAGCTAGCATGCCTCAACCTCTCCACCATTACTACGACACTTAAAATCTCCTCAGCACAATCAATGCTGCAACATAATAACCACTCAAGCTGGGTTTAACAGCAGACAGAGCTGCTTCTAAACGCACTCCACACAGAACAATGTGACCACGTGAGGCTTATGTGAACTTCATACTATAAACATCAGAAGTAACCTAAATCCAAAACTGCCGACTTCTACTTCTACCCAGTCAGAAGTTTCACAAAGAAAAGAAAGAAGAAGTGAGGGGGGTTGGATGGGAAGCCAACGTCTGTGTTTTGTGATGCCGCAGAACCTGAGGGAACCATACAATAGTCTCAGGTCAAATACAAACTCAATAGTCCTTGGAGAGAATAAATGGTTCTTGAGCAGGGGGTGGGGGGAATGACACTTTATCTTTTATAAAGAGCCATAAGAAGATGGGGACTCAGCGACATTCCAGAGAAGCAAAGGAGCATCTGAAATCACAAGAAATTCCCACCTCTACCTAGCCCCAGAACCACACACTATGACAATAAATGGATGCTTAGTGATTTAACACATCGTTCTCAAGGGTATTTCACTAAACTACCCATCACATTTAGAACATTTAAAAAAAATGAAAATAAACATACTTCTTATGATGATGCAGTAGGCATGCCACAACAGGGAAATTGTAGTTTTGAAAAGCATTTTCTAAAGATCTAGGGTTTGAAACTGATCAGTGTATGGTACTAAACGGTCACTTTAATCTCTCAAAGGAGCGAGTGAGAAGGCCTTGTCTGGCTGCTAACCTGACTTACTGATTCTTCACTTAGGACAAGTAACAGCCTAATCCAAGAGTCACGGCTACTTTCCCAGGCTGCACTGGTCCAAGGTGGGAAAATGAAAGAGTGATGATAGGTCTGGAGCAAGGTGATGCTCTCCAAGGCTTAGGAAGATGTTTTGCTTATACTCATCTCCCAAACAGAGTTCTTTCTTTCAAAGGGAAAAGATGGCTTTGAATGAAGCAATGGGATATTCCCACCCCGACCCGTCCCTTTGCCCCAAGGGATGTACTCCTGGGAGGCAGGATGTCTTTGAGAAGTTCAATTGTGAGCTTTGGGCCATGAATGTGAACTTCATTCCCACCCAAAACTCAGGCAGACACAAAGGCTATGACTTCTCTCTCTTGTCAACGGCACTCGGTCCGCACACACTGTGCCACACACAGGCTACTTCATCTTGGAACAAACACTGCTTCTTACCACACTCAGATCTGCATCACTCTCTAGACAGGAAGGGCCAGCGGCTTCTCCTGTGAAGAGGGCTCTCCTCTGGTCAATAGCTCAGAAATCTGACATACTTGTCACAGGCACCGCCTGTAACTTCAATAATAAAAAGCAATGATGTGTTTTGCTACAACATGCTTTTCTTCTTCCAAATCACTATTCATCCTATAATTTGCTATGCTGAGTGAATACTACTGTGGATGATACCAGTCCTTCTGCCAGGCTGCCTGCCTACATGATCCTCAACAAGTTATCTAGGTACTTAAGTGTTCTTTCTCTGCGAAGTAGGAATACTGAAAATACACAGGTATTTGCGATGAGCAGAGGCATGTAAGGTGCTTGTGGCAGACACACAGATACAGTGTCTGCCTTTGGCTTTAATCTGTAAAATTCCTGGTTCTATTCCTCAGTATTTCCACACTCGCCAGAGACCCAGCAGAAGGGCTGCGGTTTCTGCTCAATTAGGCAATTTCAAGTGGCAAAGGCACTGAGCCTCCCGACAAGTTGTGACAATATCATGACAGGCTAAATATGACTGCACCCATGTAAGGGAGGAGTCTGCCTGAGAACAAAAACAAGAACATAGTGTGGGCAATTAATCGTCTTCATCTTTCACTACAACATTCAGCTTTAGACAGCTAGAAATTCCATCCTTACAAAGGTGTAAGTGAATAGCTGGCCATGGTGTTATAGCACTTACAGAGGAACATTATATGCTATAACCATCCTGCTCAAGTTCAGAAGGTTCATCTTGAGCAGCTCCATACAACTCTCTGTGACATCACTGGGTCCCACTCCCAGGCACACCTTCTCCAAAGAGCAAGCCAAGAGGAGCCTGCCACTTGCAGTTCTACATCTACTTCGCTTGCCATTCAGAAGCAAGCCAGAGGTGCATTGAGGCACACTGAAAGCATTTCATGTTCTTGGCATTGCCAGGGGACAGCAATGAGCTCTCTAGGTAAATACATCATGGTCAGATGTTCTGCAAGGTCTGGGCAAAGACTTACACCCCTCTCTGTTACCTTAACACATCCAGATAGGTACCTGTAAACAGTCCTAGCCTGGGACCGAAGGAAGAGATGAGGTCATGATTGTTGTATTGGAGGGTGGACAGGCAACCATCAACTAACTGGTCCCCTGTGGTTCTTACGACTGTGACAGGAAACTTTGCTAGTCAGCATGATGCTTGAGGTGGAAACTATGTTTGCCAAACAGACAGACAAACATTTGTGTCTCCTGTGTTTAAAAAATAGCACATGTTAACTGTGGCCAGAAAGACATACAGTTTACATTTGTGCTGCTGCCACTGTATACTAAGACCTCAGAGGACAGTATTTTAGGACTCCCACTCATTAAAGGCTCAGGCTGAACACCATGGTTTCAAACCCCACTTCTCCCATTCTCCAGTGATGTATGTCTTAGCCAATTTCTTGATTTGTCTATTCCTCAGTTTGCTTATGCTTGATTGCTATGAAGATCTTATGAGCTAATTTATGTGCATCACTTAGAAAGTGTAACAGATAGACGCTCATAAATAATGTTATTTATTCTTATAATTGGCTTTCAGATAGATGAATTTATCCTTTTAAAAAGTTATTTTAAAATGCACCAATATGCTTTAATAATACTTTTAAATAATCAGACATGATAAACTCTTGGAGTGGAAAGTTGGTAATGATGACATTTGTAACATGACCATTTACAGTTTACAGAACAGAAAATCATCCATCATGCGACTGCATATGGAATGTTCTCGCACACTGAACTTTTCTCAGAATCTATTTAGAAACCGCTAACTCCCCCAAATAGTAACAACTGCCACATTCAAGAACATACTCTGTCAATTTCCTTTAGAATCTTGATACATGTCTGAAATGCTCAAAACATATGATGTTCAGGGATACACATTCACTCAAAAACCAGTAACAGTACTTAGGAGTAACTGCTAGGAAAAGACAGCAAATAAAATAAGAAAGTAATCTGAGCATCACTGATTAGCACTGGGATAAAAAGTGTCTGAGAAAGGACAGATGGATACAAATACGTATACAAGATTTACTTGGCATTTACCATGAAGAAGATTTTCCTTAAGAAGTTCACTCTACAAAGATTAGAGTGGCTACCTCAGCTCCCACTGCTTATCACTCTTGGGACAGGTTGTTTGTTTCCCTCAGAGGGAGCTCATGTTGTGGTAACGCATTCCTAAACTCAATAGTTTCAAACAACAACTCAGTTTTCATGTCCACCATCATCGGGGATACCACTGCAAGGCATGGCCTCACTCAGGTACAGACTAAGAGACCAACAATCCAGACATTTATTGGTCATGACACAAAGCAGGAAGGAATCTGTAGAATTTTGCATTTGCTCAAGGGATTCCTTTGGATGTGACATATATCACCTCTACTGTCATTCTAGGTTAAACAAGTTCATGGTCACAGGGGCAAAGAATTTCCCATGAGCCCGAGGGAGAAGACTGAGGATGACAGTTGAGAGCATCCCCAGTGACTTCAATACTGTCCTGGGAGCTTTTCAGAATCCTTTCACTGAGATGTAAAGGGCAAAACATATGGTGAGAAATGCCGTGGGCTCAAGGCTTCATGGGTGAATTCAAGCAAACACTTAAAGAAGGCTGAGTGTGGCCTTTATCAAACGTTTCCAACAATTACTAACACTTCCTAACTCACTCTACTAAAACAACCCTCATTCCAAAGCCAAAGGCACTACACAAAAGCAAACTACAGACCAATATCTTTTACTGACACTGACAGAATTTTTTTTTTTTAAAAAAACTTTTTTAAAGGCTGAGGTAGTCACTCCACAGTCTTTGTAGGGTGAATTTGTTAAGGAGAATGGTAAGTGCCAAATAAAACTTGTGTACAGTGTTCTGCCTACATATATTCCTGCAGGCCAGAAGAGGGCACCAAACCTCATTATAGATGGTTGGGAGCCACCATGTGGTTGCTGGGAATTGAACTCAGGACCTCTGGAAGAACAGTCAGTGTTCTTAAACTCTGAGTCATCTCTCCAGCCCCTGACACAAAATTCTTTTTTTTTTTTTTTTTCTAAAACTTTATTTATTTATTTATTTGCCTTGGTGTTTGCCTGGAACTGGAACTATAGACAGTTGTTAGCTGCCATGTGGGTGCTGGGAATCGAACCCAGGTCCTCTGGAAGAGCAGACAGTGCTCTTAACCTCTGAACCATCTCTCCAGCCCCACAAAATTCTTAAAAAAAATATTAGCAAACTTAATCCAGTACTGCTGGAGGAGGATTACACCCCATAACCAAGTTGGGTTTACTTCTGGAATGTAAAGATGGTTTGCTCAGCCATGTATGGATGATGAGTGAGTGAGAATCAGCTACCGCAACATATGAGCAACCAGCCTCATATTCAGCCTAGTTGATGTACAAAAAGCCCTTGGCAAAATCCAACACTCATTATGTAAAGGTCAATAAATTAGGAAAAGAAGATAAAAACATGATAAAAGCTACATATAAACCCCACAGCAAACATCAGACTCAATGGCCCAAAGCTGATAACTCTTCTCTAATATTCAGAACAAAGAATAAAACAAATGTCAGTTTTCACCACTTCTATTTGGCATAGAACTTGAAGATCTAGCCAGAGCAATAAGGTAAGGAAGAGAAAGAAGTATCGAAGTTGTAAAATGATTTGTTTGCAGATGACATAATCTAATATGTAGAAAAGTCTGGAAAATGTTACAAAACAAATTCTTAAAACTAGAAAGTTATTTTTTTTTTTAAAAAAAAAAACACCAGGAGCACAGTGTGATATTGATATAAAGAAAGACACAGAAAACAATGGAATGGAATGGAAAGCCCAGAAATAAGCTTTTCCATATTCAGTTAAATGATTTTTGGCAAAAAGATGTGTTTTCTTTGAATGAGTGCTGCTAGGAAATGCAGAAGGATGAAACTGGGCCTTAATATTATGCACAAACTTAAGTCAAATGGATGAGATGTAAGGCCTAGAACTACAGACCTCTTGGGAGACAGTGAAAGAAAACCCAGGGCTCCCATTTGCCTCTCCTTCTTCACATCACCAAATGGAGCCTGGCAGAGTGGCCTTCAACTTAGCACAGCTGTCCCAGGTTGAGCAGAGAAGTTCTATGTGTGTGTGTGTGTGTGTGTGTGTGTGTGTGTGTGTGTGTGTGTGTGTGTGTGTGCGCAGAAGGCAGCAATCAATACAGAACCTTCTAACTGATCCAAGTGCTGAGCCTAAGTGACCATGGAGGGTACACTCCCCAAAGAGACATCTGTATCAGCTGCCCTAAGGCCCAGGGAATATCTTAGCAGAAAGAGCAGAGAGAATTTAAGAGCTGAATGATGGGGAGGGCTGCTGTGATATACTGTCTTCTGGACATGGTGTGGTCTCACAGCAGCTATCGTTACCTGAACAAGGTCAAACAGTCAATAATTCCAGTGTAGACAGAGGAGGGGTTCATGATGATCCACCCCTGGTGGAAGAGCTAAGGCTGGGGAGAGGGAGCCATTTTTCTTGAAGGCTATGACTAGTTGCTGGCTCATGCAGGCTGAACTAACTAGATAGACCTAGTAAGTTATTAAAAATAAGATCAGGTCATGAATGTGGGAGGAACACCTAATGAGGATTCAGAGGAGGACATCGAAGTGGGTATGATCAAGACATATTGTGTGTATGTATGGAAATGGATGAAAAATTTTATTAAGAAAAACTGAATTGCAAGACCCAGAACAATGAGACGATTTTGCTACAAGTGAGCAAATCTTCACCTAGTTATAGTCAAACATTAAATGTAGCATGCATTCTTAATAATGTGTCTTTGTTATGTTTTCCTTTCTTGGACTTTGAAAGAGAGGGAATTAGTAATCTTCACCCAACAGAAACCAACTAGATACTTATTTGATATAAAGCAAAAAAAATGGGTATACGGATATTAAGAGGAAATTAAAGTCTCAGTCCTTTTTTTCTCTTGATTATGAGGCTAGAATAGAAAGAATACATTTATTTGCTCTCCCCTCTATGGGAAAGTGATCACCTCCCCTTTTCCTGTGCCAAAGGAAAATGAAGGCATTTTATCAAGGTCTGATAATGTCACCCTACTCATACTGTCTGAAGGTTTTTCACTAGTTTGTAGGCAATTAAACATGGTGCTTGTGTTGATTACCATAGTTCTCAAGTGTCTGCCCCTCATACATGCTATATGGGCACATGGCACTTATATTTCAAGACATGACATCAATTCCCCACAACTCTTCCAGCAGGGTGTGTGTGGGATATTCCTTTACACTGTGTGAATATATATTGATGTGACTGGTTTGATAAAGAAGCTGACTGGCCAATAGCTGAACAGGATAAGGTTATGCAGGAGAGCCAAATGGAGAACGATGGGAGGAAGAAAGGCAGTCAGAAGTCAGTAGCGATGCCAGCCAGACACAGAGCAAGCAGGAAATGTAGAAAATGAGGTCAAAAGCCATGAGCCATGTAACAAAGCATAGATAATAAATATGGGTTAACTGAAAATGTAAGAGTTAGCTAGTAACAAGCCTGAGCTATTGGCCAAACATTTGTAATTAACATTAAGACTCTGAGTGGTTATTTGAGAACCATCTGCTGGGACAGGAAAACTCTTCCTACAGATATGGCCTGTTTCTACATTCTACCAGAAAGGTATACACAGGGAACAGGGAATGGTCTGATCTTGGAGTATGCTTATTTCCTGGTATTTCTCTCCTCTAGCTGGCTGGTATGTGGCCCTATGGATGAGCACTGAAGCAGCATTAAAAAACCCATTTGGAAGCTGTGTGTTGGGTAAGGCAGAGCAACAAGACAGATGGGGCCTGGGTCTCTGAATCTACAAAGTTTCCATAACAGCCCTGTAGACTGTCTGTATGGTAGTGCTATGTATTAAATAAATAAATGAATGAGTGAATGAATGAATGACTGCTTTTAATGGAGAATGTTGCCACAAATGAGCAAATGTACTAGTGTGAGGTGGCTCATACTTGTGTTCTGAGATGAAGAAATTAAGAGTGGAGAGTTTAGAGTTTAGAAGACCATCCCAGGGTCATAAGGCTTCATCTTCTGTAACCTGTACATCAAAACAATGGGCATGAGGTGAAGTCTCCTACAGTCCTTCAGTGATTTAAAGGCATCTTCATAACATCATGATTCACCGTAGACCAGCGGGCGTAGTAGCAGTGTTTAATTCTAAAAATGATATCATTTCAAGTGTCTTACCATGACTGACTTAACCTCTTAGCAGAACTGATTTAATGCAGTGTGGATTGCAGGCTCTGGCCCTAGGAGGAAACTGCAAGGTTCTGACAAGGAAGCAGCCACACCAGGCACTTCTCAGCTCCTACTACCCAGAATCCTCTGGGCAGCTGTCAGTCATCTGTTTTGCACCTGACTTCAGATACAACTGGGATTTCACTTTGACTGTAAAAACAAGCAGCTTTTGGTAAACATATGAAAAACCTCAGCTTCACTTAAGGTCGAGCTGATCTGAGGGGCCACATTTGTTTTGGTCCACTTTTTCATCAGAACAGAGGAGAAGGTTTCACTGTTTCTTTGGTTTGCCCACTTGTTTTGAAATGACATTCAACAGGAAATGGTTCTGCCCACTCTCTCCTGCATCTGAGGCGCTGTGTAAGAAGTTGTGACATGGCTGGGAAGTGCTTAAGGAGACAACGCACCACTTATGCTTTGGAAACAGGGACAAGAAAGGTTTCTTTCTTTCAAGGTTGGAACATTTCTTTTAAGGTTGTTCTTGGGAGCTTCTTGTTGGAGAGCTGATTCTTCATCACCTGACAATTGATATCACAGGTTGGATTTTACACACCCCTCTTTCCACACCCCCCCACCCCACAGCTGTCCTGAGTCATTTCCACACGATCAGGAGTGACAGCACGGCAGTGGGGAGTGGTGTTTACGTCCCTAGGACAAATTGCTGTTCTGCTTCACCCAACTGTGGAGAGCTCAGACTTTTCAGTGCTGATACTGTTTCAAAGCTGATGTCACACACTGGATTTCAAAATCCCCCAGAGATTCCTGTTGCCTGAGAAAGCCTGAGCGTTCATCTCATAAGAGCCCCTGACTCTCTCAGTCACCCTTTCTAGGTTCTTCACCCCACTGCTCCCTTGTTGGCCAACCAGGGCCTACACTTCCTTTCAGGGGTATCTCTCACTATCCATCCTGTGTGGGCGATGGAGGAGTAGGCTATGATCTTGCGTATTTGTGTTTGATTTAGGACATTTCATGCTCTGATTAGAGTGGAGATAATAGCTGGTGAAACGGTGACATAGGGGTCGAGGAGCTCGTGGATTGGGGAGAGAATTGAGAGGGGAGCAAGTTTTTATAAATTATTTTTTTTAAAATTTATTATTTATTTATTTATTTGCCTTGGTGTTTGCCTGGAACTGGAACTACAGGCAGTTGTTAGCTGCCATGTGGGTCCTGGGAATTGAACCCCGGTCCTCTGGAAGAGCAGACGGTGCTCTTAACCGCTGAGCCATCTCTCCAGCCCCGGGAGCAAGTTTTTAAGAGACAGACTTTAAGTCTCCTCTCTTGAGCATTCTCACCTGTTCTATCCCTGACTCTGAGGGGAAAATATTCTGTATCTAGGATCTCCACAGTATTGTCTGTTCAACCATATTTTAGTTTTTCATGTTTCTGAACCATCACAACAAGTTGTAAGTATCCTGGAGCAATGGGCTTGTCCCCTAACTTTCCTTACATATTGGCAGCTCTTGGTTTTTCAAAGCTGTTCAATAATATATGGTTAATGAATGACCCAGAATGAAAAGAAAATAAACCCTGAAATACAGTGTAAAAATGAATTAAAGAGAGGAAAGAAGTCATAGTCTATATAACGTCTTTCGCTCTATCTTTTGTCTGAGACAGAAATAAAACATCTGTAGTCAGAAAAGTTGAATGAGAAGCTCACACCTGGGCTCAGGAAACCCGGCAGAGCTACGTTCTATCTCCTTAAAGCTGGCAGAAGGACATTCAGGAAATTAAAATAGAAATTCCACCTCACTCAAAAGTAAATAGCAGGCACTAGTTGGCAAGAACACTCCTCCATGCTTTTGTTGTTGTTGTTGAAAGTTATTCACATCTAAATGAAAATACCCACAGCACTGATGTCCTGATGCATGGGCTCCATGGAGCTGCACTATGAGAGGGCTGCATAAACCAGGTGACAGGCAGTGAACAACTATGCTAGGGGAGGAGGCAAACAGGATTCTCTAGAGTGGCCAGGTGAGTGGCTCACATTAGGGATTCAAAGAAAACCTCAGGGCTCAGATCAGCCCAAAGCCCTGCAAGGGCTCACCTGATCAAGGGAGAACACATGGGCCACAAGAAATCATTGTCTTTGCTCAAGACATGTTCAGCTCTGCATTAAGACACAGCTTCAATGCCCAGGGCAGTGGTAAGAGGCAATGGAGCAGGCAGGGTAGGACAGGAGTGTGGCCATTGCAGAGGGACAGCAGACAGCCACAGAGTCCTGATCTAGTATTTTCTATTTTTAATAATAACCATGCCCATGAGCTCTCCCGTGTTTGTTTCAGATCTACATTATAGAATTGGCTTTGTTTCCCAACCAGTTGAAGTTTTGTGACACCGAGAACAGCAGCCATCATCTACCAGGAGCCTGTGAGGAGCAGCACATTAGAAGCCTCTGTCTAATCCTCATAGCCCTCATGGAAGATCAGCATGGCTGCTTCTGTCTCATAGTTGAAAAGCTGAGGTTCACAGATATGTTTCTGGCTGATCCAAGGCAGACAGGCAAGGCCCTGGGATCAAGCCCACCCCTTCCATCGCCAACCTTCCTCACTACACCAACTCACTCTTGATTTTTGCCAACATCAAATGCAAAATTCAGTTTGTTGAGGAAAATGAGAATAAGAAGAGAGATAGTTCACTCTAAACTAAAAACAACAACAAAAGAACCCACCTAAAATTATCTGAACATTAATACATGTTCACATGTTTCATACATGCTCACAAAGAATAAATATCAAGACAAGAAGAAAATTTTTATTTCTAAACTAGCACACTGATGACATGAAATTTGAACCATGTTTCTTCTGTTGTGGGGATAAACACTGACAGTGACCAGGTGGCTGGGCAAAGATCAACATGTTCCCTGAATTCCGTGAAATTGAACTACATACAACCTCAGTTGTGTCCTGCTGACTCCCGGTGGTCAGGCAAAAGACCTGCTCTTAGTCCCATTGGCTGAAGCAGACCTTAAACTCCCTCCTCTTATATCCAACACTCAAAACCTAAGAGAGAAAATAGGGAGTCTGGCCAGGAGAGGACAGCTATGCAGCACTAATGGAAAAGAAAAGCTTGGAAGATCTTAGAAGCAATTATAAATCCCTTGAAATAAACATAGCACATCATGTGAAAAATATTCAGGAAGCAGATGTTATTCACTGTTAGGGGGCAGAAAAATTGATTCTCATTAAGGAATGAGCCGAGCAGGATGGACGCACTTAACTCTGTGACAGCATCGGGTGGCTCAGGTCTAGTCAACAGTAAAGTTACTGCTGCAGGCTGGAGGGCTAGAGAGTGAGATGCAGGCATGAGAAACGTATGAAATAAACAGACACTGGGAAGGGGAGAAAATGGAAAGCACAGAGAACACTGCATTGAGAGAGCTTCAGGGAAGCAGCATCTGCAAAGGGTCAAGAGTGAGGGATGGGCAGTCGGGTTTCTAAAACATAATGCCAAAGGCAAATAAAACACTGACAAGAACCTCTCTCATGTTATGCGTGGCAGCAGGAAAAGAAAATTCCTAAGTCTAAAACCAGGTAGAAAACTGTATAGTCCTAGATTATTCTAACTTAGCCTCCATGGAGAGGAAATGGGAAGGGATGAAGGAAGAGTTAGCATCTGGAAGGACAAAGTCTACAGAATATGTACATATCTGCATGTGTTCGGTCAGGCCTTTGTGCGCACCAATATTACCCCCACACTGTATCTATAAAAATCAAGACAGTTTGCCCCAAATACCAGGGACAATGGAGAGAGGAATCTCCTTGTGGGGAGACGTTAATGGTTATAGGGTTGGGTGATCAGAGCATCACTCTTGCCTGAGGAACAGGTAGGTGTGATAAGTGACACGATTTTTGATTTAAGAGAAGGCAGGCATCTATTAAAAATGACATTTGGGTGGGTATGGTGGCATCTGACTGTAATCCCAGCACTCTGGTGGCTGAAGCAGAAAGATCAAGTGTTCAAGGCCAGCTTAGGCTACCATTTGAGTCTGAGATCAGCCCAGGCTGTCCAGTGAGACCCTGATTTTAACATTGATCATGATGGATCAGATGGCCTGACTGGGACAAAAGGGATAAAAGATTAAATACAAGTGAACCTTGGAAAAGAAAAAGAATTTAAGATTTCTAAGGACAAATTAATGAAGTAATAATGGGTAACAGAGGGACTGAAATGTCAAAAGCCATGGAATTAGTTTTATGCTGAAAGTGGAATGAAGTCACTTTATCCAGAGGTGACCACTATCTTCAGCACCCTCATTATAAACACCATCATCATCTTCATCCTTGTCAAAGCTGCCACCATTGACTCAACACTTATTATGTGGTCAGCACTATTCTTGTTTTAAACTTCAAAATGAAACCTATGTACCGGGGGTTATTATTGCCTCCATTTCACAGATGTGGAAACTTAGATCCAGAGTGATCAAGTTATCTACTTAAGGCCCATAATTAAGTAGTTAAGTCCCTAACTGCTTTACTTCCCTGTCTCTATGACTAATTGACCAGAAGAAAAGGATATGTGTATACTGCATCTTTTAAAAATATCACTGCAATATAAGTATAAATATATAAGTATAAATTCTTTTACTTATAAAGTTGATAGGGATGGAACTCAGGGCCTCATTCCTGTTAAAAAAGATGCTTTACTGCTAAGCTACCACACTGAATGTATATCCCCTAAAAATTCTATTTATAGGGATAGTAAGCATTATAGAAGCTACTATATACAAAGGATCCATATGTGCCAGCCATTGCATTAAGCATCTTATATCTGACTATTCAGTTCTAACAACGCCATAAAATATAGAGGTGAAGTAATAGATACTGTAAATCTTATGATGGCACTAGCATTGCACAGGGTCACCTAGCTAGCAGGCTGCAAAGTCAGGATTTGAATAGTGTCTATTTGTCTCTGACACACAAACCATTTCTCTGAAATGCTACCTTTCGGGGAGCATTAGAGATTAAAGAACATGGGGCTGGCTATAGTTTTGACAATACCAAGCGACTGCTTCTGCCAAGTTTACTGAGGACCTCCAGGAGGAAGCCCAATTGAGCAAATGTCCCCCAGGTACCAGAGGGGTTACTTAACTCCTGTAACCCCCATCATGCTGGTCTTCCAGTGCTTCCTCCTCCAGAACTGACCTGTATTTTTCATTTTCTTTTGCTGGGTGGTGTTCTTCCATCTCCTTCCTTGCAAGTGCACTTGAGGCAAGTGCTCCTCTTGTCTGTCATGCCATCATGCCACGATAATGAGTAATATTCCTAACACACAGCTGTTAAGAACACTCACACATCATCTCTGCATGTGTAGCATCCACATCTTTGGAAATAGCTCAGTAGCCATTCTATTCAGCAAGCATTTGCTGCTGCTACCTCTGGTATCTAATTCAGATCACACGTGGATACTTAGGAAGCTAAAGCCGTGTATTCATTCACACATCTTCACTAGCAAGGTATAAACCCTGTGCCTTTCACCACCTTTCTGTATCTAGAGAGTAAGTCTGACAAAGAATAGGCACTCAAGACACAATAATTGAATAAGAAATATGAAATCAGGAAGAAAAGAGAGGGGTTATTAAATTAGGTGAAAACACATTTCAAAGAGCTAGTAACTAAAACATGCAAAGCAAAAAGCCTTGAGGTATTTTATTTATCATTAAAGTTATACAAGACTTTTTTTTTTTAATTTAAACATAACCTATCTACTCATCTTACATCAGTGTTGAAACTGGCTGTCTCCAAATGAGTGGGAGGGTCTAGGGAGTGAGTGTGAAAAAACAACAAAACTATTCCTGGTCATCAACTCAGTGATCCAACTTCTGAAAACTTATCTGAGAAAATAAATCAACAGAAGAAACTGGATGTATTTGGAGGGGGAGATGCTTATGGAAATACTATGCACTAAGTAATGATGAATAGCAGAAAGTAGACCAATACTTGGCTGCAGGATAAAAGCTAAGGAAAATCAATTTGAAGTACTTTTACATACCCATTAAAATTTAACATGATGATAAAGGGAAATCGAAAATGATATAATGCTAAAAAAAAAACTTGAAATGCAAAATTCATGGCGGCCATGACTGTGCATCTATAAAAGCTATTACTTGAATCTAACAAAGACTGACAGCATCTCTCCCAATGAAAAATGTATTATGACGACAGGACTATGTATGTCCTTTAAATCAAATTTTAAGATGTAGTCGCCCTGAAAGTGGAGTCGGACATACAGTGAATACTCATTTACATTTTATTAGATGAATCACCTCAGGCAAGAAGCTCCGCTTCTCTTAATTTACCCGATTCATTGCCAAGTAAAAAAACATTTTGTATTGCTTCACATATTTCATTAAATTAAAATATGTATAAACATGTACCCAGCAGTTAATACGCACCTGGCTGTGATACTTAATGTTCTTCATTAACATGACTGGGTTCAAGTGAGCAAGAAAACACACTTGTGGTTGGGTCTATTAGGATGCTTTAGTGAAGGTCTAACTGAGGGAGAAAAACCTGCCCTGAATATGTACAGTACCATCTCATTCCCTGCCCCCAACCCCCCAAAGAGGACAGAGTGAGCTGAGCATCAGCATTTATCTCTCCGTCCTTCCTGACTTCAGATGTGACAGGAACAAGTGTCTCATGGTTCTCCAGCTGCTTTCCACCGCACTTCCCCACTGCTATGGCAGACAGGACAGGACCCTCAAACCACAAGGCCAAATGAACCCTTCCTTCCTTAAGCTGCTTTGGCTAGGTAAGTCTGACCAAGGAGAAAAGTGACTAACCCACCAGCAGTTAGAAGCACCTCCCTAAGGTTCATCTGGGGAACCCTCAAACCCTATAGCGGTTCTGCAGTCTGAAACTACAACAAGATAATGACTTTCACAGGCTTAAATGGCTGTAGGATACAAAATGTCAGCCACAGCAATGTAACAGTCACTTCACATCTGCTATACCAGGTTGTGAGCTAAGGCTTTCTTTGCACTATCTCATATAGCCATTAAAATAGTCCTGTTAGCAAGCCCTGTGACTGTCCTCAAGAACCTTAGGTTCAGAAGTAAGAACACCCAAGTAAGAAGGTGCAGAGGTCTGATCTTGGGGATTGCAATTCACAGTCAGGAATTTCACCATCATGCCAGGGCGTGTCCAGTTTTGCTAGGGTGGGTTGAAAGCCCTTTAGATCTTGAGTCTTTACTCCAACATGTTAGGCCTGGAAAGCTGATTGGCCTTCATGATTTAAGTCCCTGGCCTTTGCTCCTGCTGTGCCTCACCTGACTCTTCAAGACTCTTGCCTTCTCACAGCAGGATCTGACTGTCCCCAGGTCCTATTGCTCATTTAGTCTAGAATTAGAGCTTTAAAATTAGTAACTACCATCTTTTATACTTCTTCTGGAATGTAGGCATCACATAGAGGCCACATTTCTTACAATTTTGTAAGCAAACTCTTTTATTGCTAATCTGGGCACAATTCCCATCCATGATTACACGTAGAATAAACAAAATATCCAGGCCCAGAGGCTACTCCCAAGAATGAAATCAACGCTGCAGCACTGCTCACCACACACAGATGACAACAGGAACATGTGGCTGCCTACAGCTGTTCCCACAGGACTTTGAGGCTGAAGCTAAGTAAAAATGGGGGGCAGTTCCCCTCCCATGAAGGCTTCCTTAATGTGCTATTGAGAGTCAGGTGCACACATTTGTTCACACTTTAGACCCATCATGAGGTTCCATGGAAACAGGTTGCTCATGGGTTTGCCTCCTAGTAGCAGACAGAGGACTCTTGAGTATTCCTGATCACTCCCGAATCCAAACCAGGAACTGAGATGTAATCCAAGATTAATGAATACTTACTCTGCAAGGGAGTGAAAGAGTAGATAGATGGATGAGGATGAGGATGAGATTTCCTTTTTTTCTGGGTTCTGGGGTCTATTTGTTTCCATTTGTTTGTGTGTTTTAGATGTGTGTGTGTGTGTGTGTGTGTGTGTGTGTTGTCTACATGTGTGTATGTGCATCACAAGATGCCTGGTGATCAGAAGAGGGCACTGATCCCCTGGAATAGAAGTTATGGATGGTTGAGATAAACCATGAGGGTGTTAGAAACCAAACCCAGGTCCTACTCAAGAACAACATGTGCTCCTCAGCTCTGAGCCATCTCGCCAGTCTGGATATCTCTATTTGGAACATGTTATATACATCAGTACCAAATGGTGGAACTTCTCAATTTCATGGCACTTCTTGAATTTTTGTGTAAAAAAGTAAATAAGTCAACAATGTAAAATAATGGGGTTAACCACTGGTCCCTTTGAGCTGAATCATGAATCTTTCTATTTCTTGTCAAGGACTGAGATGTTATCAAGAGCATTAACCCTGGAAAGATCTTCCCTCTTCTTAAAAATAAGAAATTGCACATTGAAAAGTAAAAGGCTATTGGAACGTAAGTGTTCTTTCCAAGTGTGAAAAGTGAGATAAGCTTGGTGAACCCGCTCTCTTTGTCCAGCTCCAGAGAGAAGCATTACCATTAGAAAACTCAGTGGATGAAGATGCCTTCAAAAGCAGAGATAAGACATGGGAGACTGCTGAGTGTAAAGCTGACTTTAATTATCCAGGCCACTGGGGTAACGGAGATATGCCAAACATTTAGCTAATTAGCAGGCTCTAGAGACAAGAGTGCTGCCTAAAGATAGACACAGCTTTTCCCCATTAATGTGTGATGGCTAATTCTAGTAAAACCAGCAGTATCATTTGATATAAACTCTCGGAATTTGTTCTTTCTTAAATTTCATAAGCAATATGGGCTAATCTAAACTTGAAGGTTGGGAGGTAAGATGTGGATCCTTCCATTTTAAACTAAAGAACTTAACACTGACCATCATATTAGGAGTCTTAGAAGACTAAATGATTATTAATATTGATTATAATACTATGTCTATGTTATGTGCACAAACCAAAATTGGAATTAGAAACATTATTTTTAAGATTCTATGGGTCATGCTAAACAAAAGTGTCAACTGTGACTCACAAGCATGTAAGTGTCTGGAATTTTCTACCAAGTTTTGAAGGCATATGCTATCGATGAAAATCAAGAAATAGAGATGAATAACCACTATCTTTTTTTTTTTATTAAGAACTTACTGAGTTGTTTACTAGGTGTTTACAAAGAACTTGTAACTTAGTCCTCAAAATAACCCAGTCCTGTGTCAATCATTCATGTTATAGATTAAGGGGGCAAGGGCCGTGAGTTTGCAGACTTAGAAGCAAGGTTAATGTTTTGTTTTGGTTTTTTTTTTCCCCCTCAGGTTCATTCTGACTTGACGGATAAGACTCTTTGTTCTCTGGGTTAGGTAGTGTGCTGTGAGCATCTGAGGGGTAGATGGTGTGCTGTGTGTACCTGAGGAATAAATAGTGTGCTGGGGGTACCTAAGTGTGCTGTGGGGGCAGGCAGTGTGCTGTGGGTACCTAATGCCTACAAGAGTGTTTCTTTTAGGATAGAAGCTTGAGGTTCTGTTTTTCTTGATCAGCTTTTCTTTTTGAACAGGAATTAGATCGAAAGGCTTCATCCAGATGTCTAGTTACTGGACTTTCCTGCAATGCTTTTCCCATGGAGCACTCCCTAACTACCCGGAAATCTTAGTAGGTTGGTGATTACAGCAAACTGCAGTTCCCAAAGGTGGCTTGGGCATTCTCTTCCATCCCCTATGTTCCTCTGCCCTGTGTGTCACTCTGCCATTAATAGGTGGAATCTATTTTTTCACTTCTTTCCATCTGGGTAGGCTCTGACAATTACAGGAAGGGCTGCCACTGCTTGTACAAAGCCAATTATCATGTGGTATGTGACTACCACGCCTACCAGCTGCAAAAATCTCACAACATGTAGAAAAAAAGCTCTGTGTGGACACTTCTGCAAGTCATCTTGATCATCTAGTCAAGCACAGCCTCTATCCTGAGCAGGTGCCCTTGAGATCTCAGTAGGCTCTGTGTCAAGCAATCTACAGAAACGTCTGGAAATAAGGATATTGAGGATAGGCTGGGCACACTAAAATATCATTATGTACTTCAAGTGATGGCTATGCTGTAGGCATCAGCCTCTCTTAAGAGAGTTAACTTCTCAAAGATTTGAGGGAATACAAAAATGTAGTGTAGGCTACCTATCAATGAACTGGGAAGGAATCTTGCAAAATGTATGCCTTTATTTTTAATTCAGAAACAAAAGAAGGACTTACAGAAATGATTAGGGGTGTTAGTTCATCACAGGATGTCAAATAATTCTTATTGAGTTTCTTTTATAAAAAATACTTTTAAAACTTTTATTGTTTTATTTTATGTCTATGGGTGTTTTGCTTGCTTATATATCTATGCACTATGAATGTGCAGTGCTGTGGGAGCCAGAAGAGGGTTTCAGATTCTCTGAAACTGGAGTTGCAGATGGCTGTGAGCTGCTATGTGGGTGTTGTGAATCAAACCTAGATCCTCTGTAAGAGTAGCCAGTGCTCTTAACCCCTGAGCCATCTTTCTAGACCCACAATTCTTATTTTCTAAAGCAATAGCCCAAATATAAGTTTGGCCATAGTGAGCTTTAGAATAATAATAGCAGGATTTATTTTAAAATTCCAAGTCAAGTCCTATCCAAGACCACAAGAGGGAATTCTAATCACTAATAATTCCAAGTAAAAGCCCAGCTAACTTAAAGAGTTAGAAATATGCATTTAAGTTTCATGGACATTTCCCTTTGCTTGGTAGCTTACTCATTTTCATCACTGCATAATATTCTATTGTATGAAAATGTCATAGTTTGTCCATTCATCTACCAGGGGCATCCTGGTTTCTTCCAGTTTTGGGTGATTATGAATGGAACCTCTATCAGGAGTCACATGGCTTCTGTTTGGTCACAGGTTTTTCAATCAATTCGGAAAAGAGCCTAAAAGCATGATTGTTGGACATATGGTTAGGTTAAATTTAGCCTTGAAAATCTATTTTTGCTTGAGAATGTTACATTTCTATGCGTATGAAGTATAAAAACATAAATGGTTCTCATGGGACTTGTAAATGATTTTATTTATTTTTATTCACTTCTATCTTTTGCCAAGTATGTTTTAAAGTAATTCAAGTAAGTAGTGTATTTATGAACAAGGAAAAGTTAATTTTGGAAGCTAAACACCACAAGTGAGCACGTGGCACTTGCTAAATGTTGGCTCCGCCTTTCTCCCTGGCTGGCCAAGAAGGATCTTGGGTGGAGGTTAAGGTACCACTGTAGAGACCAACAAGAGCACACTTTCCCCTTCCTGCCTCCACTGCTGTCTTCTGCTGGCCCTTCCATGTTAACATGCCACAGACTTCAGAGAAACAAGAAGCCCCTGGGCAGCATTTGGGAGGCCAGAATCACGTCAGTCCTGCAGTGTCTCAGTTCTAATAGTGAACCTTTTGATTTGTTTCTGGGATAAATCCTTTCTTCATATGCCAGTTCTCTTCAACAGAATATCATCTCACTCTTGGACTAAGTTCTCTTAACCATAAAAATCCATCAAAGAAGCATTTATCTGGGATTAACCAAGCCCCTAAATTACCACATTATGAGAAGTTTGTCCACAAATGAAAATGTTAGGTAACCACCCACTCAGACACAGAGCAGAAAACTGAATTCGGAAAGATATTGTTGTCACTATCGACTGTTTTATTTTTCAAAGAAGGAGGAAATCTGGCATCAGCTATCACACAGAACACTGAGTAAATAAATTAAATTAGCCCTATTATGCATGTAAGGCAGGCGGTTAGAACAGTATTTTCATATGTCTATTATGATATTGACAGGCTAAGCAATACACCCTCCTGCTCTTAAAGGAGATGGATGAATATTTTATGCTTTGTTCCTTTATTCTTTCTATTTCCTCCCTTCCTTTTTCTGAATGATCTCACACTTTCAAAATTACCAAAAACCCTTTGAAGATAAAAACCATGAAGTCGGTCAATCCTTCATTTCTGTAAAGTCTGGATATTATCTTCTCACACGTGAAGGAGAGATGCTGACCAGAGCCCAGTTTTTGGAAACATTATGGCTTTTCTGGATACTCTCACTTCCATGGCATAAATTATTAAAGTGGGGTGAAGCCACCTCACTGCGTTTGTCAACAGATGAGTGAAACTTAAACACTCTGGTTTTATTTTTAGCCTCATGTAGGTTATAAGGAGGAAATCTGAACAGCCTGCAGAAAAGGCACACCACTATACTACGGCTCCAAACACTCGTCGGCCATGTCAGCTGTCACTCACTTCCCAACTCCACTGTGATAACAGAGCCACTTACATGTAGAATGTTCATCTGTCAGAGATGAAAAGATATCCAAAATGATATGAACAGAATTTAGCCTTAAAAATGGCATCTGTCTAGTTCTACTTAAACATTGAGGTTATAGTTGGAAAAGAGATGAGACATCTAAATCTAAGTATTACCAAAAGGCTGTCCAGTACTGGGCAGGAAAAGACCAAGAACAGATTTTGTCTGAGACCATTGAAGGAAAGCATCTTGAAGAGCAATCACTCTGCTAACAATGCTGGGAACAGGAAGTCATCATCGGTCTCCATCTTTAACTTCCGCCAGTGGGGCCTGCCCTGTTTAGTCTGTAGATACAAATGCTGTAGCAGACTGCACAACATAGTCACTAGTAAAGCAGGAACCAATGTGCCACCAAGGGGAAAAGATAAAGACTAAAACATAAAACTGATATGTCGACCAGTCACAAAAACCTCCTGACAGACCCCATCAGCCTCCTAAGTCACTCATCATCGCTGCCAAGCTTCCAGAACTGACTTTCCTTCTGCTCAAAACCTTTCCAGGCTCCTTTTTGCTAATGACAAGCTGGCCTCATTCAGGCCCTGCACAATGCTGGCCCTTATGATTCCCCAAAGATTCCATATGAGGACCCACCATTTCATTCTATTCTTCCCAGTCTCCCCAAGGTCTTGCTAAGATGCTCCCTCACTTCTGTTTTTAGGGACACAAAACCAGAACTTCTGTTTTAAGTCTCCTGAGAGTTACCACTTCTCTTTGTCAAACATTCTATTCTTTCGGTGTGCCCGAAGCGCCTGACTGATAGTCAGAACTGAGTTCATTGAAACAGGATATATTCAAGGGACAGACAGATGGTTCTGAGGAACACTTGGCTCACTCTTATCTTCTAGTGCTATGTTTTAGTATTGGAGAGAGACAAAGTCACCTGAAGTTGGCCTATAGTCATGCTTTTCCTTTCCTTTTGGTAGGCTCTTGCTGTTGTTTCACAAACTATTTTTGAAGAACTGGGGTGTGATTCAGTGGTAAAGCATCTGCCTTGCATCTGTGGGGCTTTGGGCCCAATATCCATCATCCTTATTTCCCAGCAACAGTTGAGACATTGATTTCTGTGTATGATATATATAACTGACCCTTCGTTTCCTGGAAGTATACCATGATAAAGCTCTTTCTTCAAGTGTAGGGAGTAAAAAATGCTTACTCAGATCCTACCTTTGTTTCTGCCATAAAATATCAGTAACAGTGATGGATCCAGGTTGACTGTTTAACTAGGCATGACATGGATGGTTTGTGCCAGACTGTATGGTACAGAACACCTGTGAGTACTGTTTTAATCCCGTAACATGCTGTTCCCAAATCAGGAGCCAAGCTTCTGCTAATCACAGGACACTCAGAAGGCTGAGTCAACAAATCCCTCCTCCTTGGAGATTAAACTCTACTTCTGTTCTATTGGAAAACAAATGACCACAGCGCTGGAGTAATCTGTAAGAGCTTCAGTGTGCTTGGCTTAAGCGACACAAAAATGCCAGCTGGGGAAGGAAGTCTTCCAAGATCAATGAAGAAGTACCTCCTCTCCAGTTAGCCCTTCTACACCAGTGAGAATGGGAAAGCATGCCAAAGCCCTCTACTCACACATTTGACCCTCCTCAGGCTGATATCACCTGGAAGAACTTCATGCTGATATCAACCCATATTACAAAGGAGGAAGAGGAGTCATCATCCTTAGAATCCTCAAATTCTATATGGACTTGGACTAAGTCTAATGCCAAAGCAATAACCACATTATATGAAAGTACGTGTCTTGCTGTTGTGGTTTAAATGTGAAGTCTCCTCCACAGGTTCATGTGTTTGAACACTTAAAACCTTACGTGGCGGTGCTGCTCTGGAGGGCTGTGGAACACTTAGAAGGAAGGAGGTCGCTGGAGGGGAGTCCCTAAGGTTTGACAGCCTGCCTCATTTCCCACCTGATCTCTGCTTGCCGCTATATGGGGCGTGCTGGGGTCACAGCGGAACACTCCTGTCACTTTGGAACTGCCCAGTGTCCTCCTGCCCATGATGGACATTATCCCTGCAAACTGTGGGACAGAATGAGCCCTCTCTCCTTTAGTTTGCCGTCCTTGGGTATTTAGTTCTATCAAGACAGGTAACTAATTTCCTTGTGTAGATAAGATACCAAGCATGTCTTCCTTTATCCTGTTGTGGAAATTTTTCAGTCTCTATAGGTCCTAAAGCCAGGAAGTAAGTACCTCCAAGTTCAGACCTCTATCCCTAATGACTCAGCTAGGCTCCAACCTGAGGACAGTCCAAGCTGTGGCTGGAGCAGAGATGCTCCATACAGTTTCCCACTGACAGTTCACGTGCCACGTTCTAAAATACACTTGAGATGTTTCAATGGCTTGGGGGAAAAAATGAGGTAATTCGAAGTCATAGTGTTGGCATTATTTGGTTTCTAAAAAGAATGACCTAACCTTGCATTTGAGGACAAATGGTCCAAAACAGTCACCTCTAAGATCCTCAGGCCAAAATTTACACAGAAAAATCAATTTGATATCATATTAGCTGCTTTACAAGTCACAGTACAGGTAAACATAGTACTACAAGTTAAACAAATGCAGGCCACACGGACTTCTGCATTGCTGATTATGAGAAGGTCTCTACGGGGGTGTTTACCGGATTAGAACAAACATTGTGTCAGCACCTGAAAGTTTATAACCTTCTTTCACATGCTTTTTGTTTCTAACAAAGTACATGCGGATAATTAGAGAGATTTGGGGCTGTGGTCTTAGCACTTGGCTTTCCTGCTGACCTCCATCACTACTGGAATCACAGATATTCTGTGGCTCATGTTTCCAGCTGTTCCTCATTTCAGTACTTTGTGGAACAGGAGTCTCTTGCCTGGGGCTTGTCTTACTTTACCAGCTGGATGTCATTGCTTTTAAGACTCTCATGTGTTTCTAGTACACTGTGTCTTATCAAAGATATTTCCTAATTTCAAGTCTTTTCTGCAATCAAATGCCCTGACACTTTGTGAAATTTAATGCATTGGGGGTATGTATAAAAACGCACAGATTTAAGAGAGGTGTATGTGTGTATAATCACACATAAAACAAAATTCCACTTCAGCGTCCCTGATGATGCACATTAGAGCATTTTATTTTTAAAACTCTGTTCCTTGAACTGGAACAGGAATTGGTGATTTAGATAAGAGTGTTTTTTATTTTTTATTTCATTTTTTTTTATCTTTAATTATGTGCAAGAATAAATGTCTCTGTGTTGTTATGTGCCTATGAATGTAGTTTCCAGAGGTGTCCAGAAGAGGGCGTGGATTTTTTTTTTTTTTTTTTTGGAGCTGTAGTTATAACTGGTTGCGAGTCACCTGACACTGCTGTTGGAGCCAAGCTTAGGATGGATCCTCTCCAAGAGCAGTAAACTCTCTTAACTAGCTATTGAGCCCTCTCTCCAGCACCATAGAGAAGTGTTTTAAACCATCATTCAACAAATACTAAGGATAAGGAAGAAGTCAAAGGCTCATGTTGTGTATCATTTGAGACAAAAGGATATTTATACAAAGTTATATTGAAATAGTGAATAAAAATAAATGCAACACATTTAAATCTAGGAAGCGCATACCCTAAAAAGCAAAGTAAACAAATTGGCATGAAATGATTTAACAGCTCTTGAGGAAAGATATCCTCAGAACGGTGTTAATTAAGGCAAACCAGACAATATTTTATCAAACAGTGGGGAGGGTTCCAACCTATGCACGGAATATTCTTTATTAAGACACTAGCAGAGGCAAAGAGGCGGATACTGTCAAATAAAGAATAATACACATTTAAATTATTTATGGGCAAAATTTATGACCTTCCACAGCATAAGACTTACTGATTCTCATGTTTCCTTCTGGCTGACTTCTATCCCTCTCCACATGGACTCTATCTACCCAAGACAAGAAAATGCCATGATCCTACTTAAGATTCTGAAGTCATTAAAACTAGAACTTGTTTTACCTTCTTTGAATAAATAAATTTTTTAAGTTTAAATAATAAAAAAACTCCCTTGAAAACATAACTAATTTTCTCATCTATTCCATTAACAAAAGTAAAATAACAACAGCCAACAATGGCATGTTATTGGCCAGGACCTGTGCCCATCTTGTGTAATTGGCATGACTCCTCACTATGGTGAGTTCTGAGATGGTGCCTTTGCAAATGAATCAGTTAGCTAAAGTTTGTGTACTACTAGTCTGGAACACATCTGTCATAGCTTTCTGAACTATCTATGAATTTTTGAATATACATGGGTATTTGTGAGAAAATACAGAGCTTTGCTGTTTTGGGTTTATTTTAAAAATCTTAAATGGCATCATAGTACAAAATAAAATGCTGAAATTGGCATGCTTTCCCTATAACAGTTCCAGTTCACTCTTTTTAATTGTTGCTTAGTGTGATATAACTACTGTTGATCTACTGATAGGAAGCTAATTCTTTGTTCATTTTTTTTTTTTTTTAAGCAATATAAGCAGTACTAATGGTGAAGGTCTTGTGCAAGCTTCCCAAAGTACCTAAATGGAAGTGCTGGGCCAGGGACATGCATGTTTAAGCTTTCAAAGACACCAACAACTACACTGTCCTCTGAGAGAGGTGTTTACTATTGGTATGTGAACACACATTTTCCTACAACCATGCCAAAGTCTGATATTATCAAATTTCAAATTTTTGCCAATCTAATGGATGAAAAAAAAATGTGGCCACATTTTAATTTGTATTTTCCTAATTACATTAAGTCATATTAGGTGACACCACCCCAACTGAGTCATTGAGTCAAAGTAGAAACATAAAAATTGTATATATATTTACAATATATATAAAATGCTAAATATATCATTTTACTTTAAAATACCAAGATGCATATTTCTTTTCCCACTGTTTGCCACAAAGACATGGCTTCTCCTTTTTGTGAGGGGCAGTGAGAGAGGACATCCTCTGCACCCCTTCACCGACCTCTCTCCTGAAAGCACCGCTGTGATTCCTGTTCGGTTTCTTAAGTAAAGTGAGAAAGTAAAGACCTTGCAAAGAGTCTGAATGCAGAATTCAATTAAACAGCAAGCTTTTAATAACCTGCCTTCCTCAAGACTTTTCAAAGCATCCCATTTAAATTTCACTGTACCAGTTCTCTCCACTTGGGTGTTTCACTAGCTTGCATATTATTTAACTAAATTACATAATTACAATGACATCCAACCAGTACAAACCGGTTTGAGAACCAGCACACCTCTGGCTCTTGGAAATAGAAAATCAAATGAACCAAAGCACAAGTGCTTTTAGAGAGCAGGCCACCAGAAACCCAGGCAAGCATGCCTTGCAGGACAGTATCCTCCAGAGAAAGAAAGAAAAGTGGTGTCACTCAGAGTGTGGGCCACAGTCCAAGCGATGGAGAACCACTGTTTGCATGCTGAGGACCTTATATGACTTAGCATGAACCACTTGGTCTATTCATTTATCTATTCTTTTAACATATTACCCCTTTCTTATTTAGAGCTCTAACTTATGTATCTCAGATATGAGTCCTGTTGCTATTTATTATCACAAATGTTTTCTCCAAGCCTTTACTTATTTATCACCTATGTATTGTGGCTCTTCTCTTTTACAAAAGTATTTGACTTGGATGTCAGGAAAGAAAGTTCTCTCTTTACAACTTTCGTTATCTTTGCCTTCATTAATACAGGCTACCTTTGCAAAGTGAAATAGTGCAAAGACAAAGTGGAATATGTAGATGTAAATCAATGCTAGAAACCAGGGTATATTTATGTCTGTGAATTTAGAGGACACCAATGCTGCACAGACCTAATTCATCAGCCATGGAAAATGTGACCAAAAGGCTGAAGCCTGGAGAGCTTAAGCATTCACTGAGCATTTACTGGGTAGCATAAGCATATACTGCTAAGACTAGACATAGACTTAAACTAACACATGACATATTAACAGATAACTGAAAGTCACTTTTAATTTTAGAAAGCATCCTGCTCATTTCAGACTCAAAAACATCTTATCTCCTTCCCATTCCCATGCAAATATTCACACACTGGAAAACTGCCATTGGCAGTATGGACCCTGAGCATCTGGTCAAATAAAGGAGTGGGGGCTGGGATTCATATCACACCAATCAGCCAGCATGACCAGAAGCCTCTTTCTTCAAGTGTCTGTTTGGTCTGTACAGATCATTGGTGCCAATTCTGACCACAGAGTTGACTGGGAGTGTATCAGAAGAGTCAATGGCGTAGAAGATGGGAGGGTGGAGAGGGCATGAGAGGTGCTGGCCTCATCAGGATGAACAGTGGGAACAACTCAGTCTGTGGCTTCCTCAGGATCCAAAGAAACAATCACACCGAGCAGAGGTACAGAAGGGGAAGCCAAGGCCAGGCTGTCCCAGGCAAGTGTCGTTTCCCTGAACAGTCCTTTATTTTCACTGGCTGACACTATTTAGAGCTGTTGTTCACATGTTAGAAGACTATGAAGGAGACAAAGAAACGAGCCTCTAAATATCCGCTCGAGTCTGATGGGAAATGACAGCCATGAATATCATCAATATCGTGTCAATCCCTGGGCTGCAGCAGAAGTCATAAAAGTAAGGACAAAACAAGTATTAGGAAAAATGCCAGGGAAACAAAAATACTTACTGCTATACAAAATTCTAAAACATAAGCAAATAATCTAAAACCAAAATATATGCAAAATACGAGCAAAACCCATTTGTTATACCAATGCAACTGAATAAATGTACAATCTTAACTATTTTAACCTCTTAAAAATCAATTAAGAATGATAACTGCCTAAATATTTTATAGAGGTGGGTTTCTGGGGAAACATGTATAGTGATTCATAATAGAGTAGGAAATTCTTTTAACTTCACATTAGTAAAATATTCACATTAAGTCAAATGTGTGATACCTTTAAAATCATGAATGTGAAGAATAGGTTCTTTGGATGGAGACCTATTTAGAAGTATGAAGTTTTTCCTTTGAAAGGCAACCTCCTTATTACACATTTTGAATAATGAAACACTACTATACATCCTGACCTGAATATGTGTTCGGAGGCAGAAGCGGGGCCGGGTACCTCCACTACATCTCAATCCTACATTGAGCTTTAAAAAAAAGAAAAGAAAAAGAAAACCTCTTTTCAACTTGACTTTTAGAAACATTAATAATTTTGCTGTGTTTTCCCTGGAGCATTTCTTATGAGGATTAAAAAGGGACCTATTCTGAGACAAACAGGATACAGGGTAGTGGTACAGCTTCCAGGCAAGCTAAGAATAGCTACAGCATTTTCAAGAAATCTTGTCCCAGGGTGTGAGCCTCAGCTCAATGTGTGATGCAGGTGTTCCTCCAATAGTCCCCACAAATCATCGCTAGCAGAGAACTCCAGCTCTTTCTTACCAGGTTTTCTTGGTTCCTGGCTGCTATTTTCTGTTCCTCTTCTGCCCCGTTTTTCATGTATTTGACCTCTTCCACGGGCTTGATTCTATACTCATCTGAACGACAAAAAAAAGGAAGGCATTTTTAAAACAATGGCAGAAAAGTGTCAGCAAAGCCAAAGCCATACATTAGGCCCTTCCCTTATTGCCTTTACATGTGGCTCTTCTGGGACCATCTAGAAGAAGCCTGCAAGCATATCTTGGGTCTTTTTTAGTAGGTGTCCTGCTTTGTCTGCACCACAGACTTCATACAGTGAGTAAACACTGGATAAGAAACAGGTTCTTCCATTCAAATGTCTCTGAAATCCAGACACATTGGGAGACATCACACATCAGCCTAAGAAGACTGGGGAGAATGTCTTCATTTATGTTCAGAAGACTATTTGTCCAGAGTGTCTGTAACAACAATTTTCAGCTCTGTGTTCACACTCTAATTTTTCCCTTTTTGAAAAATATGGTACTCTTTATGACTATAGAGTTGTAATGATAAACAAAACCAATTGGAAGTTGAATTTTTTTAGTGCTCTTACATTAAAACTGAATAGTTTGCCGTTACCGTGTATCTATATCTTAAACTCTTATTATGTTACATGCACAGAGGCAAAATATCAACTAGCTCTACATGGGGTGGTAAGGCCCCAAGGCTGGATGCAAGACAAGGTTGTAGATGGAACCTTGGAACACAGATCTCCATCTATCGTGGAACAAAATCAGAAAGACTGTAGCCAAAGTTCTCCTCTAGAACAGAGATTTGTCAATGATGAGGACATTTCACCAGATTCCTGTCAACAGGAAATGACTTAGATACATTAAGTTCAAAAACAGGTATGATTTTGACTCATCTTTGGTCCCAACTTGTGAAGAAAGAAAAATCACAGCAATTATGGAATTAGAAAATTTCATCAGCAAACTGTTTTGAAAATGGTGTGGACTCACCTCTAAGAAAGATAGCTGTCTATCACTAAGAAAGTTTATATTCCAAGCTAAGGAAATGTAACATATTTTTTTTATGGCCTATGTTTGAATACAATGGCTCTAGTCCTTAAAATGTCTTATTCCAGTTTTTACAATACAATTTTCTAATGTTGTTTTGGTTTACCCATCCTACTTCTTAGCACAGTATTTCTAAAAACTAGTATAGTAATGCCCAAGAAACTGTGCTTATCAAATGTGTCTCTCCTCCATATGAAGCTAATGCATTCCCATAAGTGTATACAAAGATCCAATGTTGTGACTAGGCCATTTGTGTGTGTTTGTGAGCAGCACTCCACTTGGAAATTTATGGTAGACAGTTTGTGAGCTGGTGGCCCAAAGAAAAATCTATGTACATTTCTATTACATGTTTGTGCATAGGTGTGATGTGTATGTTTTGGGTTCCTGAGCATACATGTGTCTGGTATCTTTCTGTATAGGGTCTCTTGCTAAAGTGGGCTTGATGATTCAGATAGACTGCCTGACCAGCAAGTCCCAGGGATATCCTACCTCTGTTTCCATAGCAGTGGGGTTACAAGGAGTGTACCTTCTCACCTGGCTTTTTATAACAGTGCTGAGGATTTGAACTCAGGTCCTAATGCTTGTAAGGCAAGACTTTACCAACTGGGCCATCTACCCAGACCACATTTCTACTTCTTTCTAAAGAAATTTAAGAGACTTATATACAATTACAGTAATGAGCTCTTCAGGGATTCCAAGTCTAAAATTATCAAGTTAATAGATAGATTTGAATCTACAAGTACAAAGTAAGAGTATTCCAAAGCCCATTATGATGACCCAGCACACAGAATGGGATGGAAAGGTCTTGATTTTTGTGGCCAGCCTAACTATATAGTGAGTTTGAGGCTAGTCTCGGCTACATAGCGAACACTACCTCAAAATACAACAGCAAACAAGAGAAACTCATACTGATTTGGTATTCAGATGAAAATAGGAAGTTAATAATACCAACACATTTAATTAAGGATTGTCTATTTATAAGTTGCAAAACCATTGCTAATTTAAAAAGAACAGATATAATTATGTCCTTGGTACAATCATACAGAGATCAAAATACAGGTAAAAACATAAAAATTGAAAAAATGGGCATCCTAACTTTAGTCTGAGGCATTAATGGTTATCAATCATGGCACAATGACATAATTGCTATGGTTTAACTGAACAAATGCACTTAGTTGAGCTTTCAATTATTATATATATTATAATCTAGTAGGTTGTATAATGTTCTACCAAGGACCGTGAAGCTCATGTAATCACACCTTATTATGGAGCATAAGCAGAGATGTCTGAAAGAGCAGACAGCCCTCTGCACACTACACAGCACAGGTGTTCCTGAGAAAGGGCCACCCCTTTTCCCCTGCCCATTTCCTTCTCCATCTGGCCCATCATATGATGGTGTAATCACACTCTGAACAGTGTGGTAAAGTAAACATTCACTCTTTATTTCCTCAGCCTTCCAGGGATCACAACTCAGTTGAAAATAATAGACAAACTATTAGTATTTTTCTCCAATGAAATGGAAAAGCTCCTAGCCTATTCTTATTACATAAACAACACAAGATGCGAAGTCCATCCCGGCATAGGTCAGCAAGAACCTCCAAGAAGCCACAATTTCTTTAAAAAAATAATAACAATACTTAGTAAAATAAAATAAAAAAGGACTGTCAGATTTCTGAAGGCTGGTGCCTGAAATGAAGACATCCATCTGATGACAGACAACCCATCAATAAAGATGTCATGCATTTCCATAAAGATGTGGCCGGCAGGAAAGTCTTCAGGCCTCAGGGTGCATGAACCCAGCATTTTGGGTAGTAATATCAGTGAGATGGTCACTAATGAAATCTAGATTTCCTTTTGTCAGAGGCACTGGGGAATTAATTTGTGACCTTGGGCTCCTTTTATCAGAGCCCACACTGGGGGACAGCCGTCTCTACAGGCCCAGAGTCCTGAAATTGGCAGAAGTGTGGCCACTTGGTGAAAAACAGAAGCAGGGCTGTCTTCCTCCTCACGCTGACTAGTCTTTCCTCTCTTCAGGTTGGTTTCAGTCAGGTGGCTTATTAAAATGTAAGTCAGGAACATGGGCCGACTGTACCCCCATTTATGTTTACAGCTTCAGGCTTCCAGTCCAAATAGATCTGTGATGGGATCTTTAGCCTCATTCAAAGTAACAGAGGAAGGGGTGGGGCTTGTTAGGTAACAGCCACCGATGACAAAAAGAAAGGGTGTCAAAGTAGGTTCAGATTTTCACTACCTTGAAAAACAATGGTAAGAGCCGTTCTTAGCTGGAGAATCTTTCCCACTGTGCTGCAGAATCCCTCCTTCGGCTATGAAGCTTTTGAAAATGTGGCTTTTAATAATCCTGGAACTAGAAAAGCCCTCATCTCCTAGTTGATAAAAGTCAGGGTGTTAATTTTTGGGGGGAGCTGTTCATTTTTATTTTATATGCATGGGCATTTTGTCTGCATGTATGTTTGTGCATCACTTTAACTTGATGAGTGGCCTTTGAGGCAGCAGAGGGCATCAACATCCTCTGGGACTAGAGTTACAGGGAGCTATTAGCCACTATGCTGGTACTGGGAATGGAGCTTGGGTCCAGTGATCTCTCCAGCCCCAAGCCCAGGGTCTTAAAATTAATTCTATTACTATTAAGGAACCTGTAGCAAGCCCTCTTATAAACCCTGGGAGACAGCACTGAGCACTTGACACGGAGACCTTTAACTTTAGTTCCACTGAATCTGATTTTTTCTGGCACACACACACACACACACACACACACACAAAAAAAAAAAAAAAAAAAAAAAAAAAAAAAAAAAAAAAAAAAAAAAAAAAAAAAAAAAAAAAAAAAAAAAAAAAAAAAAAAAAAAAAAAAAAAAAAAAAAAAAAAAAAAAAAAAAAAAAAACACCCACGCGCACAGAAAACACAGAAGAGATGGTTTTCTTTTCCAGCCTCCTCCCTGGAAGCCCCTTTAACTTAGTAGAGCTGAGCCACAAAGAGCTTGGAAACACGCGTAGCAGGTCTTGGGAGGAGCCAGCCCTGTGATGTTGGAGGAGACACGGAACATTTCCTCTCCTGTCCCTGGGCAGAAGGCTGGAGCTGAAGCAATAGTATAAGCAGGCAAAAAGTACCTTTGATGTGAGACAGCCTCTTCTTCAAACCCTTCCTTTTACCCTCCACTCTGCAAGCCTCCAGCGCGCATGCTCTGACTTCCTACCTTGCCCGCCTGGCAGCATTCTGGTAACGAGTGTCTCCAAGACCCCTTCTCAAACTCTTTCCTGCACAGTCAAAAGGTTATTGTTGTTAAGGAAAGATCTTTAATTGGAGAATTCAAAAGTATGCACCACAACGGGAGAATCTGAAGATGGATGAGTGTTCCGGACGGAGGAGAAGGAAGTCATCGCACACCAGGCCTGCAGCCTTTGTAAAACCTTTGGGGCTCTACCGAGCCTCTTGATCCCTGGGTCGCTGCTTCTAATTAAATTTAATTTTAAAAAATCAGGTATACCATCCTCTCTCCCGCCTTTCTTTTCTTCCTCTTCTTCATCTCCCATTCCCACTTCCACTTTGTACACACTCTGTAAACAGTGGAGTTGGGAACCCAGACATTTTAACTTCTATATACAACTCTTATCTCATGTTTTTAAATTTATCTCTCCTATCACCCTATTCTCTAAAATTTCACATTGTGTCCCCGCTTTTGGAGCAATAACTCAATGTGTGGCATTCGCTGGACTGACAGAAGTTTAACTGCAGAGGCATGAAGGTGTGCAAAACAGTGAAGGTTTTGATCATGTCAGCGTACGTATCTAAATTCACTTTTAATCATCCCTCATCTAGAAAACTCCTATCAATTATATTACATTCTGGGTTCTGTGATAGGCTGTGCAGGAGAGATGAGGGGAGGGGATAGAGAGGGTGACCTAGGATAATAGCTGTCTTCAGGCAGGGGAAGAACAACTCCCTCTCTGAGAACCTACACCTGCTCGGGCATATCCCTCAGCTTCCAGGATCCGACAGCATCTCACTGCCAAGGTTTACCAGATGGACTCTAAATTCGGACCAACGTTATGCATGAAGTAGATTCCAGGAACTGTCACCAAGTCCCGAGGCAGGAGTTCCTAACCATGAATTCTGTAACTGCCCTTGCATCACGTGATCACATCAGCTCCAATGTCATGGTTATTATCAAATAATCTCTAGGATAGTTACTCATGGCCTGCTCCCAAGAAAATCCCTAGCACAAGACTGCTGCACTTTCAGAGAAAGGCTTTTTTTTTTTCCCCCCAGAGTTTATATCAAATAATTCTGATAAACAAAACTACTTTCGAAATGAAACCATTTAAGTTTTAACGATTTAAAGATCTCAGTTGTTCAAAAATAACAAGGACAATTATTTTCAGACTTAAACTTTGTAGGCATTGGACATGAATAGTATCTAGTCCTTGAGGTCTACTAGAAAAAGTACAGAGATTGCTCATATTTATATACATCCCTGTTAAGATACCACATAATCTAAATAATGAATATCACAAAGATACAAATCCCCTGTGCCTTTTGTGTGTCTATTCAGTAATGAAACCTAATGATTGTTTATATTTAAACAAAAGGTAAGCAAAAATCAGAGTTAAAATTCCTCATGGTAGTATCAATGTTCCCATTTCACGGGACATTGGTCGTTGTGTGGCTTGGTTGTTGTGTTGCTAGGTCTTCGTGTGGCTGGGTCGTTCTGTGGCAGACTATCAGATCTGAGTCTGTAACACAATTCACGTAACATATGTGTGTATGCTTTATATAAAATCTGGAATAAATACAAACACTGACATTCTTTTTTAGGCAAACTATAGAGCAATGACAGACAAACACGAAAAGATACCACTACAGAGTCTCACGTGTCATATATATATATATATATATATATATATATATATATATATATATATATATATATGACTGAGAATCCCACCACTGTGGGGAGAGCCAGAAACACAAGGTGCTTTTTAAATCCACTCCAGCTCTCCCATCTGCGGTCACTTCCTCCAAGGACCCATACTCATGAGGTTACAGGACAGCGATGAACAGGAGAGTGCATGACCACCCAGTGTGAACCAAAGGTCCCTGAAGGTGGTGACCTACAGACTATGTAGAATGCCATGAGTGCAGTGAGATGGAATGTGGCAGAGGTGACATTAGTCCTCTCTGTAACACTATCAAGCTCTGTATCTGACTGAACATCTTTGTTACTATTAGGTAAAACATTTAAAATGTCACTATTACATCATAGACCATTTGCTTCTATGAACTCTAAAATTAGGGGACCAGCATCTGTGACACCCCCCATCCCCCGTCCAGGCTCTGCTGTAACAAACCTACCTGATCTCCCCATTAATGAATTTGTCAAACACTGATTAATGGCTTTGTTCTGTTCTGTGCCTGTAAAAGTTCAAGCACCCTCTGTTCCAGTGGAACATATCACTCAGGGTAACTTGATCCTTGTACCACAGCCATGGCCATTCATATTTGCTTCAGAATCATCTCTTGTGGTTCTGAGAGAAGTACTGTATTTTGAGTCAATGCCATGAACTCTGCTCAACTAGTGTGGCTACTTTTTATTGGGGCAAAGGTAGGGTGTGTGTGTGTGTGTGTGTGTGTGTGTGTGTGTGTGTGTGTGTGTGTGTGTTGTCTGTGAAGAACCACAATCTAATAACTATATCCATCTGACTCAATTCCTTTCACCTGGTAGAGGAAAGATTCTCAGATTATGATTATGACAGGATGCAGAGAAATGTTGGTCTCATTTGTCTAGCTGTTAAGCACCCGACATCCTGGGACTGAAGCGGAAGGCTGGCTTGTCTAGGGAAGATGGACTAGTGAGATCTGTGGTACAGGCTGAGCTGGGCAAGAAGGTTAACCCCGGGAACCAGGCCAGTCTGCATGATATCTGAGTTGCAGAGCTAAAGACAGGATAACAGATGTAAGGAGAAGCAGGAAGCCCTAAGTAGGCTGGTCCAGATGGAAAGATGCAGGGCACTGAAGAGAAGAGACTGAGGTGGTTCACAAAAAAGAGAGATGGAAACAGCCAATGGTGGAAATTTATGGAGGAGTAACTTTTCATGTGCTGTTCATGAATGAGATGGCTTTTCAGGTCTTAGGGGTCATTCAGTAAAAGTTTAAATAGCCTTTCAATGATGCCGGGTGTTCCTTTTAATATGTCTCTGGGCCTGATGCTGGCTTCCGGGAGCCTGGCTTTACCTGGGTGATAGAACTATTAAGCAGCCGCAAAGTCATTATTAAAAAGAACAGGAAGAAAATAGATAGAGTCATTCTCAGCCGAAGTAATTCCCTGATACAAGCAGTATGATTAGACTTTTAAAATGGGAAAACACATCTGAACTATACTTCGAGGAAAATAATATAATTTCTTTACATTTGAAAAATATTCCCTGCTTGCCATCATCCTTAAACTTTGGAAATGAGTGGGAGGAATGCTGGGGGTTGACGGAGGCCTACTCTTTCCTTTGATAAATCTGCATCCCTTCCCACACAAAGACTGCATCCTCTTAAACAAAGGTCATCTCCAGATGTTCTCATGTCTCCGTCAAGACCTTCCATGGAGGTGCCTGGCCTCGGCTGACCTAACCCCCCTCTCAATCATCTGAGCCTCCTGCTTCCTTCCCCACTTTGGCCATCTGATGAGCTTTATTATCTCGTTTTCCAAGGTTCATCTTTTGTCGACCACTCCCTACAGTCTGTAGAAGTCAGGCCAACCAGCACTGGTCACCTTTGTAGAAATGTAACTGTGTCTACATATACTGTAGCCTGCATATAAGGCTTGCACATTTTCATGCTGTAAGATTCTGTGGTGCACAAGAACACTTCTTGCTGGGCATCCTCTAGCCTCCTGACGCTGTTATTTTGGGGGATGGTGGGAGCAAAGCGGGGCAGATGAGAGAGCACAGTGGAGATTCTCAATGAGAAGATACCTGGGTGCCTGATTAGTGCCATAGGAAGTTATGGGTGCTGCTGTTATCTGAGGAGGATTCAGAGATTATCTTAAGTGGAGAGACTGGGAACATCAGCCAAAGCTGAAGGGAGGAAATAAACAGGAACTCAGAAGGCACAAGAAGAAAGAGTGGAAGAATCAGAGACTGTGGCAGAGGACAAAAAATGACCACTGTGGGGAGGGAGGTGAGACCAGCAACATGATCCTTTGGGAGCCCTGGCCCTCAGCCAAGGAATACACTCCAATTACACACCACATGCCTAAAACTCCCCTTTCACGCTCAGGTTGAATGCAAAGACGCATAACTGGGTGCTGTGGGTTCTGAGACCGGAAAGGACTCTCTGCCTTGTGCCTGTGTGCTGTCAAGCCCTAGACACCCAGGTAAGTGCACCATCATCACCTCTGATTCTGCTCTTCACTTCTCAGCCAGAACCAAATGTAAAAACAAGACACAGACATTAATGTTCGGAAGTCTCACAATAGTAGTATCTCAGCCAGGCTTGATATGCTTCCTGAATGCTCAAGTTTCTTGGTCATCCCACACTATGAAGCTTCAGAGGGTGCCGCTGGTTCTGGGAGATGGAGAGCTTCTGCTGGTATAACCGTCTACCACTCCCATCCTCATGGCTAAAGCCACACATCAGAGTGCTGGGCTGAGTTCATTGTCCACACAAACCCCAAATCCTGCCTTGGGCTCCCCATCTCTACCAGGTCCAATCACTACTTACCAGGACAGGGTAGAGCTCTTAACTACTCATCTGTTCCCAATCTCCCACAACATACACCTTTTTTTTTTTTTTTGCAATAATAAAAGTATTTATTTGAGAATAAAAAACCCCTCATAAACCAAATAGAATTCAATTTCTTAATAAACTATTACAGTGTATTAAAATTGTACAAGGAATTCTTAAATATAGCATATATAAGTAGCCAAAGTCCTAGAGATGTTCACATAAAAACTTCTACAATTAGTGACTTGAGCATTTCAGTAGCTCTGCAGTCTCTTCAAACATTTTTTTTTCCTCCTTTCCATTTTCTGCATTGTTGTTTCCTCTGAAAAATCTTTCAAGCCAAAATAATTAATAGTGGAACTCCTGGGTGTGGATTCCGGTGACAATGCACTATAGCCAGATGACTGATACGTGCTGGCTGGCTCCCTCACACTGTCTCTGTTATCAAAAGGCATCATATCCATGCCACTGACAGTGTCACAGTCCTCACTCGGTGCATTAAGCTCTACACATTCATTCTTTTTAGACAAAGGCATCTCTGTCTCAAGAAGAGTGACTCAGCTCAGGAGGAGACGGTCTCACTACACAGCTCTGGATAGCCTAGAACTCACTATATGGACTATATGGACTGGGCTGGCTCCAACTCACAAAGAAACATTTGTCTCTACACCCTAAAACCAGAGACTACACATGTACTCTATTATGCCTCACTATCACTTTCTATAGTTGATTCTCTATATGACAGCCAGGATAGTGCTTAAAAAATTGTTTATTCATTTTTGATTAATATACAATACTTGCAAACATTTACAGGGTGTTTTTCCTGGATATGTGCAATGATCAAATTAGGGTTATTAGTCCATTTTAAACACCATTTATTTAGGCAAAAGGACATTTAAAAATGCCTTCTTCTTATTTGAAACACAAAGAACATTATTGGTAACTATAGTCACCCTACTATGTATCAGAATGTCGGATTTTCTTCTATTTGATCTTGACATTGTATCCACTGATCTGTCTCTTCTCACCCTAGGTAATTCTTTAAGCTTAAACACAAAAGCCCTCCACTGACTGGGAGTGCTCTCCTTACCATCTCCACTTCATTTACAGCAGGATGCTGCATATATGCTCAGCCACTGGGCCCAGCTGTGCCTCTCTGTTTATCACTGGGCACCAGAACCTACTAGGCAGCCTTTCTCAAAGGCCTGGCCTGGGTTTCCTCCTCTGTAACCACTCTGCCTCAAGGCTCTCCTGGCTCATTTCCTTCAGATGTGTGCAAAGGCAACTCCTTGACATTTCCTGGCCAATGAACAAGCCATCCCGTCACCTGCTGATCCGTTTTCTTTCTCCATGTGGCCCTCATCCCTGTCTGGCCATACACATCTGTCCCTCCACCTATTGCCTGGTTCATCTCTACGGTGCAGGCAAAGCAGGCAGCCATTGTCTAATGTCATCTTTTATCTGCTAGCAAAAGCCAGGCTTTCATTTAGTAATATCTGCACAGTTGGTCTTTCTTACATGGGCAATTCTGATTTTCAGAATTCCATTAGAAATTTGCTCTCTTAAACCTTGGCAATCTAATAACCACATCAGGGAAACTTGGTAAGGCACAATGAGGAAAGCCATTCTCTCAAGATAGGAGCATTATGAAGTAAAGACATTTCTCGAGTGAAAGGAGGTAATCAGAACCAAAAGATTAATGGGAAAATAATGCTACACGGATGACATAGTAAATGCAAGGGTGCTTGATACATTAAAGCTAAACTCTCATATTCATACATAATATGAGAATTTCTTCCGTGGTTGCATATCAAGATCAGCAGTGACATTTACATAGTAAAGCATGGATAGCCATGGCTGAAAGAGAATTCAAATGTTAATTTGTTTTGAATTTGGTTTTCAAAATGGAAATGCAATGTGGTCTGGATAGAGATTTAGGCCTGTGTGGCTTTGCTTGCAACTTGAGGGAATTGTTAGGTCTAGTAGACAAAATACTTTCTATAGTTTGTAGATATGCTATTTCTATTCTGCCTTTTACCTTCAACTCTTTCTAACTTGTATATCTTATGTGTGTGTATGTGCACCACCTGAGTACAGTGCGTAAGGTGGCCAGAAGAGGGTACTGCATCCATGCCAATGGAAATCTCAGGCACTGTCAGTCACTTAATCTAGGTGCTGGGAATGGAGATCCCATGCAAAGGCAGCAAGTACTCAATTCCTGAGTTCTCTCTCCAGCTCCCATTTATTTAATAGTCATATATAAAAGCTGGTAAAAAACATTTTAAATGAAAATTTAAATATTCATATACACTCTTAACTTCAAATGTGGGTCAGGGGTTAAAAATTATGCCTGTCCCTCACGATCTTATCCCTCCACAGGGGCCCGCTTCCCTGCTTAAGGCCCTTTTAGCTAAGCTTTTATTATAAAAAACCTTAAGAACATTCAAAGATAATTCCTATTCATGTTTAAGCAGCAATTGTTAGCTACATGTTAGAGGAACATGTATACATTTACTAATACTGTGACATTATCTGGTGCACACAGTTTTCATTTGGTCCAAGGATCTCAAAAGCCAGGCAGAGCCAAACATGCATACTAGTTTTTAGCAATCATCCTCCAAACACAGGTACCTTTGGCCTTCCTTGGGATCAAGTAGCCTAGAACCTAGCAGCCAGAGTTGGCTGAGGAGGAGGAGAAAGAGAAGGCATGTCTTCAGAACCCTAATGTCATTGTTATGTGAAGATTCATAGTAGGTCAGCAGTAAGAACGGGAGCCATAGCAACATAACTATCTATCCAAGCCCACTCAGCAGACTAGAGCCCAAAAAGCTTCACATGCACAGTGCTTAATAAAGTGCTTTATGTCTGATAAACTAAAACTCCTGTAAAGCAAAAGGCAGGTGCTCCAAGGCTTTGTTCTTCCATTGAACTGGAAGCTTCTAGAACAAAGGCACCGTTTCTGGAAGTTTCCCTAACCCCTCTCCATGCCTAGCAGCATAACTTCTTTGCTTCTCCTTTACATAGCACACGCTGTTCATTGAGTGAGGCTTGGGAGTCAGAAACAGGAGCGTTTCTAACCAGATGCTGTAAGACATGACCTGTGTGAAGCTTCAGAAGACACCTGGCTTCTCACAACCTCAGCTTCCTCACCTGAGTGTGTGCATCAGCACCCCGTAAACCATTATACCCTCTTCAAACAGATCACAATCAGTGACTATAAAGTAACGATAGTTTCCGGAACTGGAGCTAGATTTTTTCTCCAAGCAGCGAAGTCTATCTCATGTCATCTTATTCTTCTCCTACTCCTAAAGCAGGGAACACTGCAGCTTCCCAGCACAGGTAGTTGATCTGTTTTGACATAATACTTCTATATGGACTACTGCATCTGCTATGACACAATACTTCTATATGATTACTTCATCTGCTATAACACAATACTTCTATATGAATTATTGCATCTACTATAACAGTACTTCTATATGGATTATTTTATCTGCTATGACACAATACTTCTATATGAATTATTTTATCTGCTATAACATAATACTTCTAAATGGACTATTTCATCTGCTGTAACACAATACTTCCATATGAATTATTTTATCTGCTATGACACAATACTTCTATGCGAGTTATTTCATTTGCTATAACAATACTTCTATGTGGATTATTTTTCACAGTTTTGGAAGCTGAGGATCAGTGTGCCAGCAGTTTAACTGGTGGGGCTTTTTTTCTTACAAAGGGTTCCCTCTTAATGTATCATTACAGGGCAGAAAATGCAGACCAGCTGTCCTGGGACTCTTTGATAAGGGCACTGAGAACATTCATGAGTGCTGCCTTTCAGGACCTAATGATTTCTCCAAAGACCTGCCTCTTAAAACCATAAAATTGGGAGGTAGATACTTTGATTATATTATCTTGGAGAGGCGACACGAGTATTCAGAACAAAAGCACACTGGTGGACATTTGGGACACAGAACATTTGCTGCCTTTCCATCCTCCATTTCTTGCTGAATGGTTTCTTACACACTGACATTGTTTTTCTCTTATAAAACATTCTAAAGACCAAGGGCAGGACATCAAATCTGTACCTTCAGTATAGACCATCAGCAAGTACACACTGCCTTCTCATACAGCCTCATTTCCATGGAACACTCTGAATCTTGTAACTAGCCAATCAACACCCTCACAGAGGATTATTAGCTTAGGAGCACTTAACTGGCTGGGCAATTTTCCTCACAGTTTAGAACATTGTTATCAGAAACACAATTAAACTGTGACATCAATTTATGATCACAAACTGCTCAACTGAAAATGGTTTGCAGCTGAAGAACACTTAGGGGAGGGTGGGTGGCTCAAAGCTAGACTGCTATGCCACACTCTTGCTGTCTTATGGAGGTGGACATCTCACAGGTACTTTGCACCATGTCTCTCCTGCTGTCCCATAACAATGGATGAGCTACAGATATTACCCACAATGTCCCAATCTTCCCTTCTGTAAACAGTCAAAGATTCAGGGCTTGTCTGCAGCAATAAAGACTACTTAAATCTTAAGGCAGCAATGGCTCCCAAAGCACATCTATGTTTGCACATATATACTGGCATGCATCCACATGTGTCTACATGCATTTAGAGGTCAGAATTAAATGACCTCCATCCATTTTCTGAGACAGGGTATGTCCCTGAATGTAGAGTTCACCATTTTGACTAGACTGGCTGCCCAGTTTGTGCCAGGGATCCACCTGTCTGTATCTCTCTAGCAATATGCTTGGTTTTTATAAGCATGTTGCCATTAAACTTAGGGTCACTCAGTCATCTCACCAGCTTCCTTGAAAGTCTTCATGAACAATATCTGTATGGAACATGTGATACACAGACTGCATGCATCATTTCCTTGAAGACGCCAGCGATTCACAAAAAATAAGGAAGTTGTGTCTAATCCCACAAAGGACATACTATCATACCATGAGTTGTCTGGTTCTGTCACGGTTTAGTGATCATGCAGTCTCAGCATACATGTGAGCTCATGCTCTGGAGTTATTTCAGGGTCCATAATTATCTAATATGAGGTAAGGGAAGAATTAGAGGAAAAAGAGGAAATAGCCTCTTTTTCTAGCATTTTCCAAATGTTCAGCCAATTCCTAGATCTGTAATATGATTCTTAAACTGTGTGAGTTTTTTAGTGTTTTGGTAAAAAATTAGTATGAAATACCCAAATATTTAAGGCTCCTTTCCTAATGTGAGATTTTCTAGCATTTTCTTGTTTATTTGTTCAGGTTCTCAGCCTCCACTCGACATATCTTGTATGCACCATCTCTGAACCTTCTGCCTGCACTGTGGCCAGGCCTCAGCCCCGCCCCCCCCCCCAGTTCTTTTTTGTTCATCTTTTAAGCAACGACTTTAATCATCCTCTGTGTGTGTCTTCCCTGTTCCTGTGATGAGGCACCCTTCTGCAGTATCGCCACAGGATACTGACACTTTACGCTAAGATATCCATCTGTCACTCATTCATTAGTGTATTAAAGGCACAGATTAGTTTGCCTGTCTGTATGAGCTGTGATGCCTAGCATGGTGTCCAAAGCACACAGAACAGTCTGCAAATGTTCTGCAGACTGACAAGGAATACTAAGGTTTGAAAGAAATGAGCACCAGGGATCAGCCCCATCTGTTTACCTGAGCAAACATGCCACTTCACAGATCCCTATGGGGCAAAGCTATTTCCAGTCACAGTTCACTTTGTTCATTCAGGAAGCAAATCTGCATTGCCCGAAAATTCAACTCAAGCTCTTTGGAGGTTAGAAACATTTAAATTATACTTGTCAAAATAAACAGTTGCACTGAATATTAAGTGTTAATTATAAATACAAAGAAAAAGTTCAAAATCACCTGAAACTATTGCTAATGTTGGTGGAAGGCTCCTAAATACCTTCTTTATGCATGGACACAGAATTCTACAAAACTTACAAAACCAGATATGGCACCATATGCTTCTAACGCAGCAGAGACGGAGGTCTGCCATGAATACCAGAGCAGCCGGCGCTACACTGTGAGGCTCAGAAACCAAAACAAAGGGCCAGTAAGATATCTCAGTTGGAAGGTGCCTTTGGCCAGCAGGCCTGATCACCTGCTTTAATTCCAGGGCCTGTGTAGCACAAGGGAAGAACTGACTCCCACAAAGTGCCCTCTGACCTCTACATGTGCACTTTGGCACACATAAATAAATTAATAGACAAACAGATGAAAACCAAAATATGGTTGACAACAAACTCTTGAGAAACCATTATAAATAAGACACACTGCGTAAAATCTCTGCACTTTTCACTTTAGAACACACTGCAGGGTTATGTCATCTTTAGTGGTTTATTGCACATACGTTCGATAGTGAGGAAGACTTTTGGGCATACAGGTGTATACCACATCTGCTCGTCTAGTTATCTCTAGACAACACACTGCAGGAGCAAATGCAGAAATCCCATGTGCACATTGCTATTTTGTGCTCCGGAAAAACTGTTCTAGTTTGGCATTACTCATTAGAACATGAGACAGATGTCTATTCTTGTTTAGTTTAAGGGAATAAAAACTGCTTTGTTTTGCTTTCTTTTTGTGTATGTTGTGGAGGTGGGGCTGAGACAGTTGACTGAACAGTTGAATATTTTTCTGGCTTCTTATACTGAACTTTTGTAAAATTTTCCTCTTAAAATTGCTTGGTCACACATTCAGTTCGGTTTTCAATTAGCATGTTCTTGGCTTTTATATTTCAAGTCTTTCTTATATTTCTCACATTTACCTTATTTGTTTTGCAAATATTATTCATGATTTGACAGCTGTCTTTTAACTTCACTTAAGAGTAGTTTGTTTAGTTAATGCCACACAGGTTTTAGATTTTTATGCAGCCAAATTTATCCACTTGTTTTTACGGGATCAGATTTCATAGCATTACATAGACGACATTTTGCAACCTAAGATGATAAAAACATTTGTTAGTACCTTTATGGGCCAGGCTGGCTGGCCAGTCAGTCCCTTCCTTCTTCTCTAGCATTGAGGTTATAAGGCATATGCCATCACAGCTGGTACTTCGGAAAAACTAGTTTTTTAAAAATTTATTTTTTATTCTTAGTTTCATACACACATAGGATGGAGTTTATTCATTTCCACTCCCCATTATCCCCATCTCTCTCCGAAACACTTCTTCCCAGAAGGCTTACAACACCTTACTCTCATATCTTTGGTGTGTGTGTTGAATTAGGTTTTCCGAAGGAGCAAAAATGAGACTTTATTATTGGAGCATGAGCAATTGTCTAGTAGCTACAACACTAGACAAAGTGTCGACAGACCCTCAGGGAGTGCTCAAGCCTCACAAGCTCCTCCCACTCCCATGAGGCCATGTTGACTGACTCATCTTGTGCATGTCTTGTGTGAGTAACCCCACCTATAGTGAGTTCATGAGTGCAACCATGTCTTACCCAGAAGTCTTTTTGGGTAAGCCTCCATCTCCCAACTCTTCCATCCTATCCATGGACTCTTCTGTGATGCTCTCTGAGCCTTAGATGGATGATCCATGTATTACATTTTACATGGGTCCTAGGATTGGAACCTTTTTCACACTTATGCGGTAAGTGCTTTATAGACTGAGTTTATTTCTTTCGCTCCTGGCTTCTTACTTTACATTTAAATTTTTAGAGTCATCTGAAGGGCCAGAGAGATGACTCAGGGAACCAGCTCCTCCAGCCAAGCCTGAGGTCTACTGCTGGGACCCACAATGTGACACCGTGGAAGAAGAGAACCAGCTCCTGCAAGCTGTCCTCTGGCTTCCACAAATATACCATAACTGTGCGCAGTGGTACACAAGCATACACACACACACACACACACACACACACACACACACACACACACTAAATAAAACTGCAATAGACTCAGGTATTACAAAGTGAGGAATTCAATTTTAACATTATAAATAATATCTGTCAAAACTAAAATGTGGACTGGAATAATACCTATTTTATACATCATCTAAAAATCTCATTTATCTCCAGTGATAGCCACAGGCACCAGTGTCTGCTTCTTCTTGGTCTCTCTACGGTGCTTCACAAATACCCTTCATAAATATCCTTGGTCCACACGTCCATTAGGAGTTGGAAAGTTATAGATTATAACACACACACATTTACCCCTGGTAATATGGGTTGAAGTCTTCTTCATATGTTGAAGACTTGGTTCAGAGGTGGAGCATGTGGAAGGTGTTTGGGTCATGAGACCTTTAACCTAATCTGTGGATTTTTTTTTTTATTCATAATTCAATGGAACTACTGAGAGATGGTAGGGCATCTCTGGGCAGGGCATAGTCTGAAGAAGTAGGCTGTTGGTCCTTCCTCATTTTCTCCTTGTCCTCATGAATGAGCAGCCTTCTCTGACACAGGCTCCCATTGCCAGGCTGTCCATCTGATCTCAGGTCCAATGAACTAGACCAGCTAGCACGGGTTGAAACTGAGCCAAAGTCCCTACACCCCTTGTTTACCAGTGCAATTCATCACAGCAATACAAACTAACACAATAAATAAAGCAGACACTTGTTAAGCTGTATGGTTGGAGACTTTTTAAAGAAATTTTTTTTTAAATTTTCTTTAGAAATATGCATTTTCTAGAAATTTCATAGAAATATGCCACCCTGTCATATTCATCATTTCTAAGTCATATCCTTTGTCTCATTTCACACACACACACACACACACACACACACACACACACACACACACACGTGCATGCATGCATCATATACAAACAGAAATTTGTCTTGCTTAGGTCAAAACAGAAAGGGGCAAATCATAGTAGCACAAACACTTAGAAATCTAAAATAAAAAGATTAGGATCATCAGACTAACAGATCAACTCTGACAGATCTGACATCTGTAAGAAGATGATAATGACTCTCCTAAGTTTAATCACACAGGACCGATCAACAACTTTCAGAAGTCCCAGCTGCATACGTAAGAGACGAGTGTGTCTTCGGGCTGCCAAGAAGATGGCGGAGTCAGGCAGTTGGCACCTATTCAGCGCTTATCATGTGTCACCAAGTAGTCTTCAAAAGTTTAACATTCGACAATGCATCTGAGGCCCAGAATTCCATGGCATCCCCTCCCTCACGACAGAGAGAAGGTCCTAATTCACAAGCCTGACAGTCTATGTGTTTGTGAAGAGCTCAACCAGGCTTTGAAGCCCGTTTACCAGACTTCACGGCTGTGTGGTTAACATGACTGTGTTTCAAGTCCACCGAAAATAACCCTAATTACCACAACAGAATTTCCAGACATCCTCATTTAAAGCCAAGGCTGAGCTGAAGCAGGCAGTTAGCAATTACTTCCCCAAAGCTCCTAAGCAAAGGCTGGTTTAGATCTAATGCCTCCCAACAGAGATGCTTATTCCTGAAGAGGGAATCCCCTCAGTCATGCTACCCTCCTCCCTAGACAAAAAACCCGACTTCTTCAGTTAAGTGACCAGGAATGGGTCTTAGCCTCAGCTCCCCCCCCCCAGAGGTGACAGAGGCAATAACTGCAGATGAACAAGACTCATCAACGGTAACACATGAGTACAACACTATGCTTTGACTTCATTCAGTGGCAAAAGCAGTAACCACATTCAAGCCCTAGGTGCTGGATTTCACACAGGAACATCAGAAATTAAATAAGGCCAACCTGCCAGGTGGGTGATGCTAGGTGGAGACTGTCTGAAGACAGGCAGATGCCTAGGAAACATCCTTTTGTTCCACCAGCCAGGATTCCAGGAAGAAGTCACAGTTTCGAATTCTTTGATGTCATTTGGGAAGGAAACACTGAGAGTTGCCAAGGGTAGACACTCTTCCCCTTTCTGCTCTTGATGCGTCACTGTCTTAGACTCCCCCATCCCCAGCACTAGGCAAGCCTTGGCTGCAGCTCTAGTGTTCTGTGCGTCTCACTGGAGGATGCCAGAAGCATCCTCAGCTTCTCTGCTGCCTTGAATAGGGCTGGATTCACTTCACTTCAGCCAGAGGGATTCAAGCAGCTACAGGAACACAAGAATCCTGTAGGGACAACTGAGTAAAGAAACTATGGGGACCCCCGAGGTTTGGTTAGGAACCCCATAAGGGGTTCTGCCAAGCCAAGGGCTTCTTTTTCTTGTCTGCCTGGAACAGAGTGATAAATGAGTCTATCCTTCACTTTTCCATATCTAATATCAAGAGAGGAGGCTCTGGGCAGGCTCATGGTACTGGCTGACAGAGGGAGGAGAATTAGCAGTGTGTGTGTGTGTGTGTGTGTGTGTGAGAGAGAGAGAGAGAGAGAGAGAGAGAGAGAGAGAGAGAGAGAGAGAGAGAGCTCTTATTATAGGGCATTTCTTGACCTTCTTTCTCTTACAGAAAATTCCCAACTAGCAAAACACAAATGCAAAATGTTGTGCGTTCTGTGGTGGCGAAGGAGGCAAGAATGAAGAAAAAGCTGAGTGAATGAAAACAAATCTCCTCAGGGGCAATGGCTACTTGAGAGCTATTTCTGCATTGGGTCTTGTCTCACAGATTTTCTCTTCCTACACCCACTTGCGTGTGATAGGCGCCATGATTATGTCCACATTACCCAGTGGCACAGAGCAGGCTACAGTCCTTTTCAAGGCGAGGCAAGCAGTTCTGGAGACAGACTCACACTCCTGCTGGTCAGCCATAGCTCATCCTGTGACATGCTCACAGCAACATGGCTCAGCTCTCTTTTTCCAAAATTCCACATATGGCAGAAAACATAACACATGTCTGTGTGCAAATGGCTTATTTTGTTTAATATAAAGATGTCAAGTGCCATTCATGCTTCTGCAGATGACCTCATTGTGTTCTTTATGACTAAATAAAACCGCGTTGCCCATGTAGACCACCTTTTCTTCGTTCATTCATCCACTTAAGGGTACCTCGGCTGATTCCATAACATGGCTATTGTAGACAGTGCCATAATAGACATGGGCATGCATGTTTCTCTGTTCTTTGGAGTAATATATGCAGTGGTGGGATAGCTAATCATATGGTAGTTCATTTTTAGTTTTGTGAAAAATTCTCTAAACCATTTTTGGTACAGGCCAGTCTAATTTATATTAACAATAATTTATATTAAGGGTCCTTTCCTTTCCCCATCCTCAACAGCTTTTGTTGTCTTCTTCTTTGGTATAGGACGGAATCACAAAGAACTTCCGAGGTGTGCTTTCTTGACGGCTAATGACGGACGTTGGCCATGTTTTCATATGCTGGCCACCTGTGTTTCTTTTTAATATTGTGAATGTAGACATTCACAATAGCAAAAAGTATATTTTTTGCTTTTTATGAAATTATTTATATTATATAAATACTATATATTATATATAAACACTATACTTATATACAGTATTTATAAGTATATATAATTAGTATATATTATAACTGGTATACATTAGTAATAGTAAAATTATTTTTATTCATGCATATAAAGTATTTTGATTATACTCAACCTTTCATTACCCAGACTTATACTACCCCCAACTCCCAATACTTCTTCCTATTCCCTGATATCTCTTCTTCCTACAGTACTGACTTTTTCAAAAAGATATTCCACACATAGAAAACAAATGATATATTTGAAAAGCATCTGTTTGTTTCAATTGCCCACTTTTGATTGGATTATTTATTGGTCTTTTGGTGTCAAGCTAGTTGAGTTCTTAGCTTCCACAATAACCTAGCTCTATCAAAGTCCTCTGGACAACTCCAGCTTTTACATCCTGGTTTTGCTGTTGTTCATGTTTTTTAATACAGGCTCTCACTATGTAGTCCTGGCTGGCCTCAAACTCAAGAGACACATCTGCCTCTGTCTCCTGAATACTGAGATTAAAAGTGTGTGCAACTATGCCTGGCCTGGACTCTTTGTATTTCTAGTGGCTGCCTTAAAAAACAGCAGGTATAAGTAATTTTAATAATATAATTTACTTAATTTGGTAGATCCCAGTTGCCATTTTAACATGTGATTAATAGCAGAATTTTTGATGAGCTATTTTGCATTATTTTCCATTATTAGCTCTTCATCTACTACAAAATGTACAAATATCTCAAAAGCCTACCTACATCATCCACACGCCACAGATATGTATGGCCAATGACCACTGGACCACACATATGATACACATTATCCTGTCCCTAATAATCATAGAAGCCAAGTGTCCTTAACAAATCTCCATTCTGTGCAATCAAAATCATGAGGGATACACAATGAGTTATTATTGCTTCCCATTGCTTTGCATTTCTACATACATCAGAAGCATTTTATCACTTAATCTTCACCATTGCCCTGAGAAATTGGTCCCTGGGGAGTTTGACAGGTAACTCATTGGTATAAGATTCCCCCCCACACACACACACACATTTCATATTGCCGGTTTATGTACCACCAAGGATAATAGTATAACTAAGTTCACATGCAGAATAGCTGCCAGGTTCCTTATTGCTTGCCACTGTTTGGTTTTACAAAGCCAACCAAAAGATTTTATAGCAATAATCTATGCACCCCTCTTTAAAGGGTTGGCATAAATATTAGGTGCACCTTTAGCCAAACTCAGCAATACTTAGAGCCAGTTTTGCTACAAAGGGAGGCTAGTATGGTCAGTGTTCAGCTCTGTATCCTGCTCCTCGGCTTCTCTAGGGAACCTGGGTTCTCTACAGATCATGGACTTCCTGCCACAGCTTGCTAACCAACTGATAAGAGAGATTAGACCTATCAACAATTACATAACTTATTTTAAAAAACAAAACAAAAAAACAAACAAAAACCCGAGGTGACAAAGACGTGAAGCTTTCTGCAGACCTTCGAAATGGCTCATGCAATAGTTTACTTTTAGAAAACAGAAAGGATTGGAAGAGAAGGCAGAAGAAAAAAACAACTGGCAGCCGTATCTTCCTCCCAAGTTTGGGAGGCACCTTTAAAGGAGAGAAGCCTGTGGCAGAGGCCTGAAGACATCTTGGACAGTAGAGCTCAGATAAGATCCTAGCTAAATGATATGAAAGACTGAGCTTAGGGCAGGGGTGGTGGAGCAGACAGACTTCAGAGATCCACCCATCAGTGGGAGATGACGCATAGGTACCGTGTTATGATGCTGAGTTGGAGGTTGTTTACTGTACAGAACCTTGAAACTGTGGCTGACAAAGGATATAAAATGGCTAATAACAAAGCAGACGCTTACCTTGTACTATCTGAGAGAATACTGGGAGGAGGACTCTCCCTACAAACTAATTTAAGGAGAGAGATACAGACAGGATGTATCTTGTCAAATTTAAACTACAGCATTCAGTAACATACTGCAATACTGAATTCTGGGAATTCTATTGCCAGACCCTGGTAAGAAGAAAGAACCTTTCATGACTGGTGAAGCTTTGTCTACTCTTACGTTCCTGCTTTATTTAACACTATAACTACAAACTTGCAGATGTTTATGTTAGGAAAACTAACAAGATAATAAATACCAGGGTAAATAAAACTTCAATGAGTATTAGGGAGATTAAAAAACAAAAACAAATACCTCAGCAGATTCTTTAAAGGCACTTCCTAGATTTGGACTATATGGATGCAAAGAGCCAGCGAAGAAACCTGCAACAGTCTCATTAGAATTTTAGCTGATCTCTGTATGCATATCCTTGCCATGCATGCAATACAGTCAGCATGTCCTTGTCTCCCTCTTGACCCTGACTGAGTCCCTGTCACCTGCTTTGGCTAGTGAAATGTGGAACCAGACCCCTCTTACAACGCATAGTTTGTCTCCAGTGGCTCAATGTGTAGGACCAGGAAAATGAGTGAAGCAGGATCCCAGATGGCCCAGCAACTCAAAATCAAAAGCAAGAACTGGCTGTGACACTCCCTCCCCCACCAGATTTACAGTCTACCTAAGCAACAGGTAACTAGCACAAGGTTCCTCCTTCAAATGCTAAAATCTGAGAAACACACACGGTACTCTAGAAAAATAGTCTTTCTGCTATCCAAGTTGTAACTAAATTAGGAAAAAGATGGTCAGGTGATACAGAATATAAATATTCTATATGAATATCACCGAATCTTGCCCTTGCAATCTAAGATTCTCTTTCTAAAGATGTAATTTGATATATTTTTTTAATAATTTAACATTGACTTGCATTTCTTCACTTATACTTTATTCTCATTCAATTTTTTTTTTTTTTTTTTTTTTTTGGTTTTTTGAGACAGGGTTTCTCTGTGTAGCTTTGGAACTAGCTCTGTAGACCTCAAACTCAGAGATCCACCTGCCTCTGCCTCCTGAGGACTGGGATTAAAGGCACACACCATCACCCCCGTCACCCCCAGCCTCAGATTTTTTTTTTTTTTTTTTTTTTTTTATAAATCTTGAGTATGTCTCACATTACTCCCAGGCTTTTCTCATCCAGCTCTCTCCTCTTATCCAACAAGTTTAGATTCTTCCAGCCAGGGCCACATGCCACTTCTGTAAAGAATTCATATCATATATATCTTCTCGCACTTGGCTTATTTTGCCTCAAAACACTTCCGTATCTTCTCACAAAGTTGAAGACAGCAAGATCTGCACAGTATTTACCTCTGTAACCTCCATGATGCTTAGCAAAAAGCCTTAAACAGTACACAGCAATGGGAAACAGCCATGTACTAGGGAATGGCATGGAATGAAGAGGCACACCAGGGCCAGAGAGACGTGGAGGCTGATGCTGAATCACTGGGCAGCTTTGAAGCAGCCAGCTTTCTGTGGCAGCCTCTACATATGCAAATTGAGACAGCACATATTTCACAGGATTGTTGTGAAAATTCAACATGAAGATGAATGCGAATGCCTCCCTACGGTACTGACATATGGTGTCAACTCATCTGTGGTAGCGCCATTTCAAAACTGATCATGATAGAACATCACATAGAGGCTAGTTTATACACAAATCCTTTATAGTGGGTCATTTTCTATTAGTAGTTAAGCATTTGTGGGTCACAATAATGACTCTAGTTACAATTAGCTGTTTTCCCACTATATACGGTTTCAGTGAGCTGGTGGCTGGCTTTGTTACGATGCTCAAATATCCATTATCTCCTGACATTTCTAAATCCTCTAGGTAGTCACCACAACTGGCAAATTTGTTACAGGAACAAAACTTCTTATTCATGAGAGTACATTTTAATATAACAGTAGAAATTCCAGCTCAAGAACTATCATTATAATGGATCAAATGTCAGGGTTGGGAGATGGCTGAGTCAGCTTGCTTTATATGACAAAGACCTGAGTCTGATCCCCAGAAAAAGGCCAGTGTAATCTCAACACTGGAGATGAGTTGGGTCCCTGGGTCTTGTCTGACCAGTGAGATCCTGTCTTAAAAACAACAACAGCAAGGTAGACTATGTTTGAGGATAAACAATCTAAGGCTGTCCTCTGGCCTTTATACACATATACTCACACACATGTGCACAAACATGTACACACAGCTAGACATTGCATAAGCGACAGCATTGCTTGAGAGTGACTAGGAGAGGGGGACATGTCTCAGTGAGATGCCTTATCTGGTAAGAGAGAAAATGGCATTTTTATAAATAAAAGAGCTATTTTTTATTTACATTTTCAGCTAGTAGATATTACTGAAGTCATTTAGCAAAAACTGTCTCATATGCCCTGTACTAACTTGAACTGTGTATAAATATTTACATTCTATCAGAGCTGATCTTCCAAGAGACAAACCCAACATCAAGAAGCCCAAAATCCAGTAAGTGAGGAGGTAATAAAAGTCACAGAGTGACCTACACTTGGTGTGTATTGATGGGCAAGTGTTTGTGGTTCAACAGAGGACACACATCCCCTACTCTGCTGACCTCCCAGGTAATGAAGACCAAGAGTTGCCAAAGCTACTGAAAACATTTGAGATTTTATGCAAAATATCTTGATTTTTAAAGGCTAATTCACTTTTGGGGGGTTAGAGAAGAGGCAGTTTTATGTGACTTTTGTGCTAGGTATACAAAAATTACTCTTTTATTTTTGAATATGAATTCACACTATTAACCCTAAATCACAGCTGCATTCTCATTTATAAATCTCCACTCACCCTACTCTTGGCTTATATTTTCAGTTGTCACCCACCAGAACACACATGTCATTGCCTGTACCTACTCAATCCATTAGGTTGAACTGGTGTGTAAAATACCTCTGGTCCTCCCCAAGCCTCCCTAGATAAACATGATAAAAACTGACAATAAGAAACAGAGTTCTGGGGCTGGAAAAATGGCTCAGCAGTTAGGAGCACTGGCTGCTTTTCCAGAGGACTGGGGTTCAATTCCCAGCACCCACATGGCAGCTCACAACTGTCTGTAGTTCCAGATCCAGGCAAACACCAAGGCAAAAAAAAGAAAGAAAGAAAGAAACAAAGTTCTGCACCAATTTTATTCACATCTCATCATCACTCTGACCCAATGGCAGAAGACAAGAATCATTCCCATTGCTCACTGTCCCCAAAGTCACGGCCTGGAACCGACAGGCCAAGAGGAAAGTGTGCAGGCTAGAGAGATGGCTCAGTGGTTAAGAGCACTGACTGCTCTTCCAAAGGACTCTGGCTCAATTCCCAGCACCCACATGGCAGCTTATAACTGTTTGGAACTCCAGGACACCCTTACACAGACATACAGGCAGGCAAGGCACCAATGCACGTAAAATAAATAATTAAAAAAAAAAAGAGGAATAGTGTGCGAGCATGCAAGCACTCACCGCCAAACACATCTCCGTTCTGGTAGTTCTTCCCTTTCTGGGCTTCCTCTTCATTTTGAACAGTAGCAACATGCTTGGCAGAGGCACAGCCCATAGTCTCATACGGTCAGCTTCAGCCGGGCTGAACTGCAAATCATCTCTACAGACACGGGGACATTTTTCTTTCTCTCTCGTTAAACACAAAGGAAATCCACCTCGCAGCTGTGTTGGTCACAGTGTGTGCACCTGCAAGAAAAGAAAGAAAGATCAGAAAGAGAGACTTCATACCTGGCATTGCTCCCTGCAGGGGTGTATGTGTGTGTGTGGGGGGGGGCGTTACATAGTCCAATCCCTGACTTCCACAGTCAGAGAAGTACAGTGTGGTCATCCTCCTGGATCCTTGCTCAGCAAGCAACCTAGGAAGGCATGTCACACACAACACATGCTGGGACAAAGACATCTTAAAAGAGATGTAGAACAGATGCATTTATTCAAGGAAATGAGAGCTACTGATCGCCGCACAGGCACCCATGGGCTTATGGACTTGCTGATGTCCTAGGATCTCCAAACTTCTGAAGTAAAACGCTGGTGAGAACCACACCATGCCTCTTGGCCATCCTTCCCTGCAGGCCAACGCTCATGGGTTTTGTTTATTTCCAGAGATCATCTTCCTCTTCAGATTGAAATACAAACTAGGTTACGCATCTGGAGTCTACTGGAGTTGAGAATTAGACTTACTTGTGTTCCCGTTTTGCTCAGCGCTCACTGTTTTAAAGACTGAGAAGAAAATGCACTGAGATGGAGAAAAACACCCAGCTCAGTCAGTTGTTTAATTCCTGCCTTGGCCTGTGTGTGCCAACTGGTCCCTCATAAGGCATAAGGACTGTTTATGAGGAAGTCACTCAGAGACAAACCTCCTCCTACTGAAGTGAGATTCCCTTCTCTGCATGCTGACTAGCTGTCCCAGGTCCTCGGGGTTTGCTGTGTGTTCTGATATTTTCACTTTGCTTTATCCTTGGTGTGTTTCCATCAGTTTTATCCAGCCATTCCAGTCCTATAAATGAGATGCTACGAGCTCGAAGCCATTTCTGTTGAAATCCCTCTTATCTTCTCCGGCCTCACTCACTCACACCTCTCACCAACATAACCCTTACCTCCTCAAGACTCTGACAGCACCAAGAAAGCACCACTCTCCTTTCAAGCTTTACCAACAACCACATCCCTCCATTTCTGCTATGAACAATCTGTCAAGTCTCACAGATGGAGATACCAAAACATAGCTGCAAGCCTTGCTTTTCAATAAAACTGCTGGACCCTCCCCTTAGAATGCAAAGGACATCTATGAATATAGAAATCTGATAATTTATGCCATAAAACCTTAACAAAGAGCATTTTTCCAACAACTCAATTAATTTAATAAATGAGATTAAATACAAAGGTAATGATGCAAATTAGGCCATGCAAACAATAACTGTAAGACATATTATGACTATAATATATACTATGACATATGTTACCTGTAGATAATCCCGCAGACTATTCCCTTATCACTGACCATGAGAAGAAAGTATAAGGTTGCTTGCAGGAATATTACAAACCATGACACTGTGTTTCTTAGCACGTTTATGACAATACCTCCTTCACACATCAGGTCACTATATGTTAACACATTTTCATCTTTGTAAGAATATATGAAATTTATGGGTGTACATACTAATCTACCTACACACAAGCTATTCGACTGCTTAGCAGTTGTGTCTTTGAAATAACAAGGTGTATCAGAAGCTCCTGATGGGGAGGAGCTTTTGACAATAAAGAATATACACACATAATAAGGGCTAAGGCATAACCTATAGCAATGGAGAATTCAGAAGAGCAGGTCAAATACTGACTGGGTGGGTCAGCGACCAGACAGAGGAAGTGGTATTTCTGTTCCGTAGTGAAGATTTAGCAGAAACTGACCAGTTTGAAAACAGAAGTGATAGCATGCAGACCCGGGGAGCAGCTGAGTATGAACTGGGCTAAGGAAAGATAGAGCACACGTGTGCGTGGCTGGCACTCTGGAGAAAGCAGAGCTGGCCAACTCCGGCTAGCTTGATAGAGTTAGTACAATCATGGGATCGCTTCCTGTGAGACATATTAAACTAGTAGTATAGTTATCCACTCTGTCTACCTCATCTAGCTTTTGAAGAATCATCACTGAAACACAAGATAAAAGTGGTCTCCATGGGTAGGAGGGAGGAGGTGAAAACACGCCCCTCCCCGCCCTCGCCCACAGACATTTAAAGCCCCTGCTGTCTCCCTCCCTGGCTGTGCTGCTGACCATGTTTCTGGTTTCTGTCAGCACTTCTTCAGGCCAGCATCTCCTCCATCCTCAGCTCAGCAGCAAAGGAAAGGTCACAGGTGTGGAGGGAAGTCCCCCTATTCAAATAGGAAGTCTACACGCAGACCACCTCACACAGGCACAGGAGACAAACCCCTCAGACAGGGACCGCTCCATGCCTCTGTCACCTCTTCAGAACCAAGGAGAAAGAAAGAGAAATGAACTAACCCATCACCCAGCAGAACTGAGAGACACCTTACCACCCTTCCCCAGGTGCCTCACTTTGTTTGGTTTTGTTTTCATTCTAAATTCACATTTGAAATGTCATGCTTCCTGTGTAGTTTCTCACAGACTGAAGCCTCACACTTGCCCAGACCTTCCCCACACATGTGAGCAAAGCAGAACCAAGGCTGCCCATACTATGTTTTTCCTTATAAACATATGTGTGACAAATATGTATATTCCAGACCCTCCCCACAGGTGAAAACAGAGTCATTATATGGCACTAAAATGTATGTGAATGTGTTATTCTCTCTGGAAGAGTCAAGAATATTAGTATCTTCATTGACTTCAAGTAACTGAAACCATGGAAGCTTAAACCCCAGGTGCAGAGACACCTCTGTAACGTCATAATCTGATGGGAATTAACCTTCTGACCCTGAGAAGCATTTCATAGTGCTTCTCATTCATAAAAGCAGTGCTTAAATTAAAAATGTACTTAGATATAAAAAGTTAAAGATAAAACAATGTAAAGATAGTTTTTAAAAGGATATCTAGATTGAGGGTCAGGTTAACAGGTATACTGGACACAATTTGTAAACAATTCAAACGATTCCATAGGAAGATTCAGTTGAGTTACACACACACACACACACACACACACACACACACACACATACATATATATAGTATGTATCCTATCATGTGATATCAGATGGGGTGAAGGGAGGGGGGAAAAGTGAGAAAGAAGGGGAGAGAGACCTTGAACTTCTGGGCTAAAGTGATCTTCCTGTTTCCACCTCTCATGTAGCTGGGACTGTGGGCATGCATCACCACACCCATCTAATTATGCTTAAATAAGCACTGGCACTCAATAGGAGCCCTCTCTCTCTCTCTCTCATCAGTGTAGAGTTTATTTTTAAAATACACTATATAGCTTGTAGCATTAATGTAATTTCAAAAGTGCCATTTTCAAGTTTTACAACCTTATTAGAAATATATTTCAAGTTTAACCCATTGGCACTGACGGAATAATTTGAGGAGCAGAACTCTGATTCGTAAAGTTAAACATGCACAGATCAACAAGGACAAGCACTTGTCCAACCATTCAATCATTTAATTAGCAGTTGTTAACGAAAAACTCCTTAGTGATAGACTGTGATTGGTAGGTACCAAGCACATAGCGATAAGCAAGATGAGATATGATTTTCCCCTCAACCTTATAGAATGTAAATGGTCAGTGAAGGAGGTAATTAGACCAGTTTTGCAGTAATGTGATCCAGCCACTGCAGATGGAATACAGGACAACAGGGCTTCACAGAAGGGGCCCCTGACTCAGCTTTGAGAAAGTGAATCTAGAGAGCTGTTGGGGTTGAGACTAGACCACAACTAAGGAACCATCACTAAAGTACCTTTGAACTACATAATCTTTTCTACTAGTGTGTCATGTCAAGGATTCATCTCCCCGACTTACAAGTCTCTCACTCAACCTGAATTCAGCTTAGACTTCCTTCTGAACAAACATTCGGAAACCTCTCCCTGAAGACTTTGAGCATCATCAGCTCAAGAACCCCCCCCCCCCCCCGTGCATTTGCATCTTCACATGAACACTAGCTCCCTTCCAGCATCCATATTTCCTTTAGCTTTGCTTAGGTTCTTCCCCCAACCCCCAATTAGCCTACACATTTATGTCTCTGAAACCACAGCACTCAGAGGTAAGGTGCAAACAAGCACGCAGAGCACACATTTTCACATGTCATTATTAACAGCACGCTACTGCTTGAAGCTGCAGATCACAGTGTGAGAACTGAACTGAAGCATCTCTTTGAAGTTTGATGGACACTTCTAAAACTGACTCACAGGCTGATTTGTTTTCAAGCTAAATAATCTATGAGATAGGACCATCAGGCATCTCAGAAAACACAAAGCCAAATTAATTGCTTATGGCTTTGTAGATAATTCTCCTCAAGTGATTGGGGGCCTATATAACATGTGCGATGTTCTCAAAATGTGGAAACCACAATACCATGCCAACTTAATCCAATGCCATCTTTATAGACCATTTCCCTATTTTTTATAAAATGCATCAGCAAATCTATAAACCTAATTTAATTTTTTATGAAGGACTTTAAAGATGTGTAACCACGCATGTGCATTCTTTCTCTATACCCTGATCCCAGGCTCTTGCAACATCATGAAGCATTATTCCTCCACCCTAACTCATAGTATACCGTGGGAAATCCTGTCTAAATGCACACATGGATTTTATATGCACACCTATCACATACTGCACAATTCAGCCTTCTTAAAAAGAAAAAAAAATAGGAGAGGAGGGTTAATTTTACAAATCACTTCAGTTTTATGTAACAAGTAAAACAAGAAAAATTCTATTTTTGAAGAAAATCAAAGAGATAAATGACCCTTTTGTTTAAACAAAAGGGCCATAGGAAAAGATTTCTGATTACACAATATTACAGGTAACCTTATCTTCCTCTAATCAAAACCTTTTTTATTTTGGACAAAAATGCCAAAATATTTGAGAAAATTTTCTTGTAAAGGAAAACACATGTGAGAAAAAAACAAATAATAAAAAAAAAAAAGATGAGAAAACCCATAAAGAAACCATAGGTCAGAAAGACCACGGACCTGAAGGGCCACTCTAAAGTGAAATGGTCCCTTTTGTACATTTGATTAAAAAGGGAAAGTAAGACTAGAGGCAACACTTAGAAGCTCCTCTTCCCAGAACCTTCATGGCGAGGAACTAAACCCTCCAAAGGTAGATGACTGTCAAATGGCATGGACAGTCCGTGGAGCCTCTTGCAGTAGATCAGACTATGTTCCTGTGCATGAAGTGGCATCTCGGAGCCCAATCCCTACAGAGGAACACCTAACCCTGCCTTAATACTGGGATGAAGGACTCAGACCTACTTCAACTGAACATGCCAGACTGAACTGACCCACCATGGGACTCCTTGCCCTCCTTGGGGAAGGGATGGGGTGAGGATGGGGTGTGGGGAGAGACTGAGGGAGGACTCGGAGGGACTGGGAGGAGAAAAGGGAGGGGGAGCAGTCATAGATGTGGAAAAAATTTAAAATAAATTTAAAAAATTTAAAAAGAAGCTCTTCTTTTACTGAAAAAAAAAACCTAGTATCTAAGTTCCATAAAGTATATATATATATATATATATACTAATCAGTCTGTTTGCCCATCTGCTGTGTTTTCCCATAATAAGTGTTAATATAAGAGCCCATTTGGGGGAAGAAGAAAGAAAACTTAAAAGTGATTTCTAATCTCAAAGCTTTGGTATCCCTGAGCTACTGCTAACACCTTTTCACATTTCACAGAGATGTCACATTTGACATGAAGCTATCTGGAAGTCAAATCTTCCTGTTAGCATCAAAAAACATCCTCAGGCCTCTCCTCACACTCATCTGGTTTCACGGTAATTTACAATATGCTATTAACTCCCAAGACACATCAGTGTTGACTTCTGTCTTCCTAATGGGAGAACTCACATCTCTGCAAATAATAGTTGGACAGAGGTAGCTCAGAGAAACACAGCAGTAACAGGCCTTACACCTGAGGACACATTTCTGTGGGGTTTTCCAAGTGAGGCAATGAAATAAGGTGGGAAGTAGACATGGTGGACAAGAGGCTAACAAACTCTGGTCCTGGATGTCAACGGGCCTGCCCTTGGACCAACGCTGGCTTCATATTACTAAGCTTTTTACTTGATTCTGTGACCTACCTGAACATATACACAAAACACAAATGACTAATTGAATTTCACCTAGATTTAATTCATTTACACATCATCCTCCTTCCTTCCTTTCTTTCCCTCTTTTTAAATTTTATTTATTTATTTATTTGGAAACTCTTTCTCCATTAGCAGATGCCTGTAAGTCTAAAGCCTGGACATTTCTCAGAAGCTAGTCTAGCTCTACAGGGTAGTATGATTGTTTATGGAAATATTTGGCCCAGGGGCAATGGTTTCAATGTTTAAAAATTGAAAAGCAGAGTCAAGCTCAGCTCCCTTCTTTTCCCCTTTCTTCAATAAACAAAATTAATTCTTGCACTGCTTCTTGTAGAAAACTGGTTAGAAAATAGTTGTGAAATGAGTCTCCTTTGAACTAAGGATAGAAACTTTGTGTCATTATACTGTGCCTCAAAACTCAATTGTGTTACCTGCATAAGTAAATCAAAGGTCGTGAGCAGCAGACTGGCTTCTGGGAAGGCAGCCAAAGAGCTCCTGGTTAAAACCACACACCTACAGCCGTGTGGACTCTCAAAGCCAGCCTTGCAGAAAACCCAGATTCAGTTTCTAGTACCCACACTGGGAGGCTCATGGCTGCCTGTAACTCTGGATCCAGAAGATCCAACTCCTTCTGACTTCTGCAGTGCTTCCCCCACCTATGCCCAGGCACACACACACACTCTCCCCTCTCCCATGCATACATATACAGAAATAAAAGTAAGTCTTTAAAAAGTAAACCAAACAAGCAGAAACCAGAAGCAAGTGAGTCTTCATAACTTGGAAACATTAAGGACTGCATGGATTTTATTTGAGACTTTAACTTGATATTGAGAATGGATATATTTACTATGGCCAGAATTAGTACTACTTTTAACAAAGTAGAAACACTGAAAAAAATCTTACAATTTCAAAGCACACTTTCTCTAAAAATATAAGTAAATATAAAATATAAGCACACCTTTCACCTCTTCCCACCCAAAATAACCTCCCCTCTGCCTTCTAGTACCTGGACCAAAATAAGAATTCCCAAACAAGAGGCTAGGGCTTCCTTGGGTCTAAGAGCTCTAGTTCTAGAATCCCAGACACATGATCCAAGTGTGGGTGGAGTCTGTGAAGGCCAATGGCTCTCTAACCCCAGTATGTGGGACAGATGGCTGCTCACTGAGATCCACACACACTCTATAGGAAAGTCTCGGCCACCTCAAACCCTCTGTTCTGGTATATATTACTACTGTTTGTCTTCTAAAAAGGCCTTGAAAGCTTGAAGCATTTAAAGCATTTCAGCTTAAACAGGTGAAACCTCTTCATGGGAGGGGGGACGTTTCTCTCACAGGTACATCGTCCTGATAAGGTAGAAAATTGCACCTAGTGTCTTTCGGGAAAGGACATGTGGTTCCTTACTTCACCATGTCTTGGGTCTCATCTGTATGATGAGGATCAGGCCTTGTCTTCTGTAGACAGAAGACATGACCTATGGCAAGCACCTACGATGACACCTGACGTGAAGGAACCATCTACCAAGTAAGTACCTATTGTCACAGTCCTCACACTGACGAACTTCAGACAGCAGAGCCAAAAACCCAGAAGGAATCAAGGGGAAGTACGCTATGAGGTTACTGATTTTAGTAAACAAAGGTTAGCAGGCTGACCTAACAAGAAGAGGAAAGTATGGGTGAGCTTTCTGCAGAAGAAGCATGTGACCCCTGTGTAGCACAAATAAAGAGCCCTGAGCAGTGCCAGGGGTCTTAGTTAGAGTTTCTATTGCTGTGCTGAAACACCAGGACCAAAGGGCAAGCTGAGGAGGAAAGGGTTTATTTGGCTTACACTTGCTATTGTGGCTGGAACCTGGAGGCAGGAAGTGATGCAGAGGTCATGAAGGGGTGCTGCTTACTGGCTTGCTTCCTCTAGCTTATTCAGCCTGCTTTTGTTTTATAGAGCCCAGGGATGGCACCACCCACAATGGGCTGGGCTCCCTCCCATTCCACCAACTGAGAAAATGCCTTACAGCTGGATCTCATGGAGACACTTCCTCAACTGAGGCTCTTTCCTCTCTGATGACTCTAGCATGCGTCAAGTTGATACAAAACCAGCCAGTGTGCCATGTATTTCTGTTGTGCTGGATATGGGGCAGTGAGTCTCTGTGTAGCATCTCCCAAGGCTCGACCGGCAAGGATTGTGTGCAAACACACTATAGGTCAGGAAGCCACACTTGTCTCAGCTCCAATGAGCATGAAGTTTATTGTTACCGCTTATGTGATGGTGCCTTTCACCAGGAGGATTTCCAAGATTACTACTTGTCCCAATAATTCCTCTCTGTATTCTGTCCACCACACTGGTCGGCCAACAGTGGGTAAATGAATGGCCAACGGATGAAATATCTTGGCAATCTCTTTTCACAGAGCCATGGCACATAATGCTTTTAAGGAAGGAATCTTTCTTCAGCCCCATCTCTTAATTTACCTTCGTGGGCAGTGACATCTTTACTATATCACCAACGATCAAAGTTCAAAGTGTTCATTTGGGCCATTGCAGTGAATTTAAAATGTTCAGTATATTCCTCCAAAAAGACAGAAGATGACTAATGAAGAATTTTCAAAGTGTTTGGCACTACAATGTTGCTCCTAATCTCCTGCAAAAATGTGCTATTATTTTGACTATTTTTTTAATAACCTTTATTTTCCACCTTTCACTAGGGTCCAGAGATTGAAAATGAGATATCCAGCCTCTTTCATGTATTTCTCCACTTTTAACCAGAATCAATCCATGAGCTGCAGCACTTCCCAAATGGATCCGTCTGATAGATCAGAGTTTTAGATTGATTGTTCTCCCTGGAACTTATGTCCTTGGTTAATGTCCATAACAGAGAATGACTTAAGGATGGTGTTTTCTTAAGATTAAATGATGAACATCATTTTCAGGTAGCATATCCAGATCCTTCCACCTACTAAGTTGGATTTTATTTGTTTTCTAAGTATCTCAACTTTCATATTTTTCTCAAGGAATGTGTAAGGTTTTGGGAAACTTAACTGATTTTGCAGCATTCAGCCAAAAAAGCCATCTTGTTCAATTACTATTATAAGAAGCCAAGGAAATAGATCCAAGAGGACAAGACAAAGTCACAGAGTAATGGCCGTGTCCCAGAGCAGATAGGTCAGCTGGCCCTGCCAGTGCCCCTACTCTGGGGCTGAAAGGTCTGTGATGGTCATTGTAGCCTGAGAAGACAAGCAGAAGTGATGCTCCCCTTTGGTCTGGATGTTTCTATCTGGCCACTAAAAATCTACTAAAGAACATGCAGGGTGTTAACAGTCTCAAGCTATGATGTCCTTATAAATGTTACCAGATATAGTGACTGACTGAAATAATCATTCTGAACCAAATCAACCCAATTGTCCCTACTTGGCATTGTCTTGTGAACATGGCATTGTCTCCCAGTTGTCCACAGCATGTACTTAGAGAAAGAGACCATGTGACAAGCTCCATAGGAGTACACAGCACAATCAGGAAGGCCCACAGTGCAGCATCAATACATGCTTGCCTACAAGCAATTCTCATTGGAGACGTGGTAGCTTTACCTGAAACAGAGAACTCAATGCTGAACTTAGTATCACTATCCTTCCAGATGGGTCTTGAAGAAGTAAAAAAAAGGATATGACATGTTTAGTCCAGCAAGACCTTGTCTGGAGAGGTATCTGTAAAACTGCCAATGGGCGGCTCACCTGCAGTGGCTATATATGCCCCTAAATGACAGACATACACAGGGCAAGCTGTTCATTATTGCTGTGCTGAGGACTGCCACCACCCTGTCCATGGTTCTACTTCATTCCTGTTATTGCCACTCCAAGTTGGAAAGAAAATAAGACAAAATGTTTCTAATTCCAAGATCTCACTGGAAACATTTTCTTAAAAAATTAGGATACAAGTTAAAATTAGTATTTATAGATCATCTCCAGACCTGGCCTCTGAACTTCAGTTTTTACTATATAATATTCCTTTGTTCATATCTTGCTTTGCTTGAAAGGAGGGAAAAGTGCACAGTCCGGCGGATGGCCAGGTGGCAGTTTTGAAAGCATCCAAAAATGACTCAAATTTTAACTAAAAAGTTTTGCTTCTCATAAATTCATTAGAATCTCATCCATTTTCTATGGCAAAGATAAATTAAGGCATCCTTCCAGCTTCACATCCACCAATATGCACTAATGCTTCCAGGGTATAGAGACTTTAAAATATATGGATTTTGAAGCGAGACACATCCACAGGCTAATTAAGGTCGGGTTCCCAAAGTCACAAATGAGAACACTGAATGCTGGAGATTTTAGATTACTAACTCACTCAGACTTGCTAAAACACCACTGCCTCCTCCTACCATTTCAGAATAACTAGCGCCCATCACATGGGTCTCATCAAATGCCCTTCTTTCTCAGTAGTCTATCCTCTGCTGAGCCGGCACATTTCTGGAGAAAGCCTGAAAGAACACCATTATGGTGTTTCTTATTTATGTCAGTCTAGCAGACACACCGAGGGCAGTAGTGTCTTTGAAGGTAAGGCCTCGTCGCTTTTTTTTTCCTGCTGCTACATTGGAAGCTCTGACTGAGAGCGGCTAGAAACTCAACAAATTTTGAAAATGCCAGGGAGCAGGCAGTTGTAGACTATTATTTTAAGGTGTGTTACTTTTGTTTATGTTACATTTGTTTCACTCTGTGAAGCTGTGTGACTTTGCTTAAGACACCTGATTGGTCTAATAAAGAACTGACTAGCCAACAGAAAGGCAAGAGAAAGAATAGGTATGGCTGGCAGGCAGAGAGAATAAATGGAAGGAGAACTGGGAGGAGGAGGAAGAAGAACTAGCCATAGGAGGAGGACTCCAGAGGCCAGCCACTTAGCTACACAACAAGCTATGGGATAAGAAACAAAAAAAGGTATATAGGAATAGAAAAGGAAACTCGCAGATGCAAAACACAGGATAATTTAAGTTAAGGAAAGCTGGCAAGAAACAAGCCAAGCTAAGGCCAGGCATTTATAACTAAAAGGCATTCTTCAGGACACCAGGAGAAACAACTGATGGACTGTGTCAGATTTGGGCCATAAAGGCTGAAGATGGTGCCCCAACATTACAAAGGAACTTTGGGTGACAGTCCAGGCAGACAGGTGTCATCTCTGTCATTTTGTAGACTTTGGAAGTTGCTAGCACTTTCTGTTTATTTGGATAATATTATATCCTTCTGTGGTCTTTGATGTGGTTGAAGGTTTAATAATTATAGGTATAGTTCTTTTTAGTTTAAAAGGTTTATTAGATATGAAACTTTAGCCTCACAAGGATAAGGTAGATAATGGAATATCTTCTTTAAGCTTATTAATTACAAATAGACTAGATATTGTAACTGTAATTTTTGCTTGGTAGCTGTTCTGTTGTATGTAATTTTGCTATATGGAAGTTGAAACCTTCCTTTTTGATTAGACAGAGAAGAGGAAATGTGGTGGAATGTTCTCTGTATGTTGAAGATAAAGGAACTGGTTTGGCCTATGTAGAGCACCGTAGAAGTGGGTGGAGAATCAGAGCACAGACAGGTAGAAGGAGGGTGGAGTTAGTCTCCATCCAACCCCTAAAGAAGAGAAACATGTAAGGAATCCAGGTGGGCCACGTGGCAGGTAGATTACTAGAAATGGGCTGAATTAAGATGACAGAGCTAGCTAGTAATGTGCTTGAGACATGGGCCAAACAGTATGAAATTAATATAAGCACCTGATTATATTAATTATATTAATATCAGTGTGTGACTGATTTGGGAGCTGGGTGGTGGGCCCTCCAAAAGAGCCAAAACAACCAACAACAGCAAAGGGTTCTCCTGCTTCACCTTTGCCTGACTTTTGGTGAATGAAAGCAAACCTTTCCAAAAGGTGCTCAAGCCACTGATGGTCTCCTACCTCAGAACCACCATATGTACAATAGCTTTCGTTCCCAATTGCCTATAATTTCCAGAAATATGAAGTCTAGACGCCTTGACAGTCTATGGCATTTCTTGTTTCTTACCACCTTTTTTTTTTTTAAGGCAGAGTCTTGCTGTGTAACCAAAGCTGTTCTCAAACTTGTCACTCTCCTGCCTCAGTTTCCTGAGTGCTGGGGTTATAATCAATCGTCATATGCCACTAACCCCAGTTTCTAAGAAAGCTCAGCTTCGAGTATGTGCTCACTAAAAAAGAAGTAAGGGCTAGAGAGTGGTGAAAAGCCTTTTGCAGAGGATCTGAGCTTGGACACTAGCACCTAAAGGCATCCGATGTCACAGGGCACTACAGTGTACATTCCACACATAAAATACATATACATAATTAAATACATCTTTCTCAAAAAGTAAAATAAATTTCTCCAAGAGTAAGCTTAAATCCTTGTCACATGCCTGAGGCTTTCCATACACACACAATCCCATCTAGCTTTTACAAATGCCTTGGTACATAAGTGTAGTGTCTACCTACAAAAGTATGTATTCTTAGTCATACACCCTTAACCAGAACTCCATCTATAATCTCTGCCTGTTGTGAAAGCTTGTCCACCCTTCAAAGGCCAGAATACATCTTAGCATCTTAAGGAAATGCTGCACCAGGGCACAACACTTCCTTTTCCTTGACGTCACCAGCATGGGTATATCAGACTCACTCAGTCTGGGTTTACTGGACTAACTCATCACCCTCAAAGTTGCTAAACATCTGCACTTATATTTCCAACTCCATCTAATTTAGACCATTTGGAGTCTTTGCTCACTGAAGTTAGCATTTAACTCTCATTTAGGAAATAATTATACACAACCTTGGGGCATCATCCATACTGTTGTTTTATATTGTGAACTTTTGTCTTGGTGTTGTTTGTAAATTTGTGCTTTAGATGATTCTAATTCTGTGTGAATCTTCGCAACAAGTACAAGACTAGCAAACATTTGTTTTTTGCGGTTAGAAGTATATAGGATGAGAAAACTATAGTAATTTCAGCTTCAAAAACTTTTATTAAAACAGCTGAAAAATCACTATCCTAGACTGTTTAAAGTGATCAAATGATTATATAATCTTACCACAATTTTGTAAACATGTTCTCTGATTAAGGATTTTTCTTTTTTAAAAAATGCCCATATGATTAAAAATATGAACAAAGCAGACATTTCAGTGCAAAGAATAAAAGGAGAAAAACTTAAAGACCCTCTATCCAAAATCGATGCTTTTAAACCCATCTCTAGCCCAGGAGCATTGGACAGACTGCAGTATCCACAGCTTCATTATCTAGCTCTTATTACAGGGCTCAAGTTCATGACCAAGTTAACATTACAGCTCTGCAAAGGTCGCCCCCAGCTCTCTGAGCATAATCAATCTCCTTCACCGGACATATCCTAGACATCTGCTTGTAGTTATTTGTTGAGGTGCTATGTCTAACTATTTGGTCTTATTCATTTTGTGTCTCACTGTTTACTGTCCAAAATATGAACAGCAGCTGCTTGCAACCATAAATAACAAATCTGAAGCATAGACAGTATGTTCAGGGTTCAGTACTTCAGGGTTCAGTAACCTAGCAACAGAGCAGTGAGAGACTTTCTCCTAAATTGTGCCCACATCTATGTACCTGTCTGGCAAAGAATCGGAGACCCACTGCTCAAGTCAGGTTGGGTAATGACAAATGGGTTCTGGCAGATAGATCAGAAAAACAACTGCAAGATTACAGGAGTCTTGATGCCAGGATCCAAAAACCTGAGCATCAGGGCCACGAAGAGGAAGAATGCACGCTACTTGGGACCAGATGCCAATTACATGTTTGCCTTGGCACAACTCTAATAAGAATCTAGAAGCTCTTAATAGCTAATACATAACATTTTTATACTCTGGGTTCTGTAGGTTCATGTGCACTTTTAATGAAAAAAAAAACTCATTATTGTCTACACTGTGACAGATAAAGGGGACAAGAAGGAGCGAAGAGGGCATTCTAATGCTTTCTTTTAATGAATGGACAGAAGCTGAATCCTCATGATAAAGAAGTTACCCCTCTTCTCCTCTCCGTGGCATGGTTTCCTTTATCAGATCATCTATCAGACTTTAGAGGACTCTGGTTCCTAGTGGTCATTCGTAGTTAAGAGCCCTTCACTTCCTGTATAATAAAATATAGACATATTTATTGTTTTTCTCTTCCCATCCAAAAATGAAGGTCAAAATATAGTAAAGCAATGCTGCAATGTGGTTTTTAGAAGCTAATGGTTCCAGCAGTGGTAAAATAAATCAATCAATCAAATGTGGGAGGCTGTTTATTTGTCTGCCAAAGAGAAAGTAGAATTCTCTATAGGATGACACAGCCATTTGTTTTCTCTCAATGAAGCAAACAAATCAAACAGGAGTAAGCCAGGGGCCTACCCTTCATCCGTCAAGCAGCAATGCATTCTTGCTAGATTAAAACCACCCCTTCCTCTGTTGCACTCACTCTGAAACACAGATGCACAATGACATCAGCAGAACAGCTAGGCACCATCAATCTATAAGACAGGAAATGCTGCAGCCAGACCTGCAGCTTTCTCATACATTAGCTACCAGTGGCTCTGTTCTGTAATGCAGGAAGGGTTGATGCTGATGCCCATCACTGGGAGGCAACAATGATCAGACACAGACCTATAGGTAGCAGACCCCCACGTGGGGCTCTGAATATACAATACACAGACTTTGTACTACATGCACTGTCATTGTGCAGTGGTAAGAACTCTGCCTGAAAGGGCTTGGCTCAGATTAGAGGCTACAGTAGAGTGTGGTTTGATTTATTTATTTACCATTCACACCAAGTCCTCTGCTTTTACAGAAGCATAATGGCTTAATTATGGAAAACAAAGATTTTCTATATGTGTGAGTGTTTGTGTGTGTGTGTGTGTGCATGCATGCATGCGTGCATGCAGAAAAGATGCTAGTGTCAGGCATCTTCCTTATTGAACGTGGAGCTCACTAATTAGGCTGGCAGCAAGCTCCAGAGATGTCCTGCTTCTATCACCCAAGTGATGACAGACACATGTCACTACACCTGACATCGCCTGTGTGTTCTGGAAATCTAAAATCTTGTCTTTGAGTCTGTATAAATGACAGCTGATCTTGACTGTCAACTTGACACATCCAGGAAGGGCAAATCTCATTTGAAGAACTGCCTCCATCAGACTAGCTTGTGAACATGTCTCTGGGCATTTTCTTGTCTGTTAATTGATGCAGCCCCCACTCAATGTGGGCATTACCAACCTAAGGTAACTGGGGCTATAAAGAAAGGGGGCTGAACATGTCTGGGAGCAAGTCTCCATGTTTCCTGTTCAAGTTCCTGCCTTATCTTCCCACGATGGTGGACTATGATCTATGAGATGAAATAAACCCTTTCCCCCTAAGCTGCTTTTTGATTGTGGTGTTTATCACAGCAACAGAAATGGACTTTTTAAACTAAGTCATCGTCCTAGAACCAGAAAACAAAGACTCTGATTGTCTGCTCAGCATGCATCAAACTGTATTGTGTTAAAACGTTTGATTGTACAAATTGATTCTGAGTTGCTGACTTGATTATCATTTAAACATCATTAAATAAATTTTAGTTTAGATTAGAACAGAATTTCCAACAGTTTCTGAAGTAAATACTTCTAACCATACTTCTGCTGTTTCATGTCATCATGTGACATGGTATTCTAAACATTGACAATAATAAAAACCAAACAGCCATCAACTCTGAGAAACAATGAAGAAATTCTGTTTCCTACAGAATCAAATACTGAGCCAGGATTTAATTCTTTGATTAAAAACAATTACACAAATCTCATCAGTAAACAAACCTTTTCTCTTTAATAAATAGTAAAATTCTACATATACCAAAGAATTGTTTTAAAATAATTTTCCTAATGATTTGTTATGAATAAATTTCTGGCTTGTAAACCTATCAAGTCATGTCAAAATTTCTTAGTAAAAAATGGTCAAGAGTGGAAAGTTTAGAAAACTGCCTTGGAAATGGAGACTCAAACCTCCCAAGGTACCTGAGGTCAGGTACTGAGGATGTACATGGGATGCTGAAGGCCCCAAAATCCTCCATCAGTTTTGTGGTACCTTCCTTCCTGTCAGCTCCATTATTGGAAGCTGGCCACCCACACAATTCCATCAAAAGGATGATGTGTTATTTAAGGCATAGGAAGAAACCGTGTCCATTGGCATTAAAAATGATGGAGCACAAGGTCTATAAGGAGCAGGTTAGTTCAGAGCATGTCTGGCTAAGTAAGCTCTTTGAGGCTCTAATCAAAAGTACAAACAATGGAGTCAATGACATGGGTGTTCCAGGTCACAGCATGAAGTGAGGTATGGATACCAGGCTATCTCCAGCAGGGAGGGTCAATGACAGCAGTGATCCAACCACAAGCTGGAAACAAGGAAAGATAACCCATCAAACCTCAACATTACATGGTGATGGACAACTACAAAATTCAGAGGCACAGTTACAAATTTCACTTATATTGATGCAGTACCACATCACGCCCAGAGCCTTTCACACTGGGCCTAATCAGTTTGCCAAACTCGTCCAGGCAGCCCAGAGGACAAATGGTTCTGGATGCCAGTAAAGCTAACCCAGAACAGGGTGCCAGGCAACGGCAGGAACAAGCATTTACAAGGGGAATAGCTACCTTAACTTGATCTCTACTAAAGTGTTATTTTAGACAAATAAGTATTGGACAATAATCAATGGTATTTATAACATCTTCAACCTTCGTTTTTCATGTTAGCACATATATAAGTCAATTTCTTTTATCTTCTTTTGGGAGAGGTCTTTGAAATAGGACTGTGCTGGTTTTATATCAGCTTAGGACAAACCTAAACAAACCTGGGAAGAGAGAATCTCAATGGAGAAAATGCTCCCCACCAAATGGCCTCTACAGTGCATTTTCTTGATTAGTGATAGGTACTGATGGGCCTAGCTCACTGTAGGCTGCGACACCCGGGGATAGTGGTCCTGATCCTCTAAGAAAGCAATGTGAGCAACCAGTAAGCTGTGTTCTATGGCTCCTGTTTCAGTTCCCACCTCCAGGTTCCTGCCCTGACCTCCCTAAGTGATGGAGCATAAACTGAGAGTCTTAAGTCAAAATAAACTCCTTTCTCCTCAAGTTGTTTTTGGTTATGGTGGTTTTTTTTTTTTTAATCACAGTGGGAGAAACTCTAAGACAAAAACATAGGGACTTAGACATGCAAAGCATGTGTTCTACACCGAGCAATACTCCCAACCTCAACACAACTCCATTTCCATGTAATGTCCACTGAAGATGTACACTGTCTGTGATGCCAATAGCCGTGCAGGGATCATGACCCACCAGACAATGGTTTCTCCAGCAAATGGAACAAATCCTGGATTCTGCGGGCTCAGAATGATTTTCCTCCCACCTTACTCATCTCCACCTAACAACGTTGACCTCCACATATCAAGGATTCTGTGAATTAAATCTGTGACCAACTATCTGGGGAGAAACAGTAATGATTTTATCCATGGTGGAGCTGTTTTCTCCCAGGGCACTTGAAGGCTTTGTTGTCCAGGGTCTAGGATGGGGCATGTTTGGAGTTCTAGCAGGACAATGTCTGAGATGGTTACAAACAAGCTAGAGAATCATGGGGAGGAAAAATATATGCTAAGGAGCTGTGGGAGACTGAGGAAACTGGGGAAACCAGAGGAAGAGAGAAATAATGACAAGAAAAGGGATGAAAGGTTTGGAGATGCTCTCTTTTCCTGCCAGACCAATTCTTCTTTTTGTTTGCTGTACTTTTTGATACAGCATCTAACAGTATAGCACAGCTAACCGAGAACACACTATATAGCCCAAACTCATGGCAATCCTCCTGCCCCAGCCTTCGGAGTGCTGGAATTCCAAGCATGAGACTGCATAGGCGGCTCACTTCAACCTCTTACACTCAGCTCCAAGCATCTGGCTTTGGGGGACTTTGGTGACCTCCAACCCTTCCAGTGTATTCATTGCCCTTCTGCAACTCCCCATCCACTATTCCCAGTGCTTGCTTAGGTGTCCATCCCTTTAGGGAAGGAAGCCAGTACTCCTCACTTTTAAAAGAAGCCTTGTACTGTGACTGAGGCCCTGGTGTAAACATGCTCCGAGTATCAGATAAGGCTTAAATAATGGAGACGAGGCCAATAAACAGAGACAGGCTATAACGATCCTGGGGCAGCGCTGGGATCTTAAGCCAACACACAGCACACAAGGAACACCAATAAAATGTCTTTTATGAGAAACTCAGGGAGTCATTCATTCACAGGGAAATAAAAAAAGAAAGCCGCATGCTGTTTCAGTGTTCTGTGAGGACAAACTAGGCGCTTTACACTAGTTCCTTCCCAGGACTAATGTACTTGACACTGACAGTGTTTGCTGTAGAACCACAGAAGCAGCTGAACAGAGCTGGGCAGCTGGACGGGTAGCTAGGTCGTCTGCTGACTATTTTGCACTCACTGGGTTTGATCATCAAAACCATTCACAAAAAGACTGACTTAGCTTCTACCCTTCTCCAGAAGGAAAAAAAAAAAAAAAAAAAAGGGACATACTAAGAGAAAGGCAGTTTATTTTGTTAGTTATGAACTCTTTCCTAAGATGTCTGGCTTTTTAGTAAATAGGTTACTCTCTGTAACATATCAGCTGAGCCAGTGAGGATGATCTAAGCTGACACAGAGGTTTAGGGCTTGGGAAAAGTCCTTGTCGCTGTTGCTTAGAAAAGGACTGAAATACTGCCACACTAAAGCAAAGATAAAGCCTAACAAATAGCCTCGTGTGATACACTAAAAGCAGCTAAGTAATATTGCAGTGTAAAAAAAGATGCTCCCCAGTTGCTTTTTAAAAACCCAAACTTTCCTCAAGGAAAATTACCTCTACAATACACAAACTTAATAAAGACATAAATACCACTCCACCTTCTTCTAGTCACCTCAATTTGAAGGCCTTATGAAAGCATTAATTTCTTACTGTTTTTGACACGACATCATTTCAACACCGTTTTGTTTCCTGACTCAAATTCGAACGCTCAAGCGCTGAATCAGCCCGAGTCTCTTAAGCTCCTTTTATGGCATATATTTAACAATGAATTAAAATTAACTTTGTTATGAGATAATTCCCAAATCTCTTGTGATAACTGGCGGCAAGCCAGATTGTTGTAAAAGTCAGACTTGGTATAAGTGAATGAGAGAGGTTAAATTGAATTACTGTGCAGTTGTTTCAAATTATAGCAGTCCTGATAGCATATCCACTTACTTCAGTACACATGGGCCAGGCAGGAGATGCACTTCTTTATTGTTTAGATCTTTAATTATACAGGATAACTTCTTTAGAGAAGTCCCCTCTAATCTATTTTCCAAGGGACCCAGCACAGTCAAATGAGCAACTTGGGATTCTGACAAATTCCTCCTAAGTTCTAGTTGAACTCCTGATGAGAAGCAAATGCTGTAGAAGACACACTGATAACATAGCTCAGCAGTATTATAGTCCAGCAGCACCCAGGGGTTTGAACCCCCCCAACAAAGCAGTATGCACCCCAAGAACAACTCTTATACAAAAGTCATTTCCCCTCTCTGCTCCATTATCAGTCCTTCCAATAACTGGTTACCCAGCAGGAACAGGGGTACCTTCATGAGCCCCTATTCTTTCCTTCACCTACAGACAGACAAACTGGACAGTGGATAGAACCTAAGGAGAGCTAATCTCTCTAAGAATATTTCCTTTCCCATAAAGTAAGTATAATAGCATTTACCTTGTAGAATCCTTTTGAGAACCTGAGGCAAAATAGGCAAAGCAAAAGCATATTACCAAGAACATAGTAGGTCTTTTACAGGAGGTAAGGATCATGTAAAACAATATGTGCCTGTCAATGAGGAAAAAGTACACACCCTTCAATGATAAAAGGGGCTGTTACTGCCTTAGTAAACTTTATCCTAAGTGTTACTCCCAGGAAGGTGTCTCAGGACATTCAAAGTTGATGCAAGCTCACTTTGTCTGAGTTAAGGCTTGTAACTAATCAGAGAGAGGAAAGAGAATGTAGATGTGAGCATGATGAGCAGCATGAGAGTCATGAATGTTCTCCATGAGCCTGTGCAAAACAGGAGCGCTGTCCATGCAGTTCAGGGCAGCAGCTTTCAGTGTGCAGCTCCAGAGACCATGAGTCTTAGCTACTTCTCTATTGCTGTGACAAAAGACCATGTGTCGTATTATGTTTCTGGCCCAGACTCTCCAGTCTAGCCCAGAGGTTTGAACCCCCTTAGCCTCAAATAATCACACAGACACCTGTGTTAATTTTACGTTGATTGACCTAGGACCCAGGCATATAACTCGCTAACTCCATCTTTACCTAACCCATGATTTTTGTTCAGCTGTGCAGCTTGATATCTTTTTTCAGAGCAGCATTTCAACTTCTTTCCTCTGCGTCTGCTGTGTCTGTGTCGTATCCCTGTGGCATCTCTGTCCTGCTCTGAGATGTTCCCAAAGTCTTCCTAGTCTGGTAGCTCCGCCCACACTTCCTGTCTGTCTCTGGCCAATCAGCTTTTTATTAAACTAGTAGGTGGGACAATTATTTACAGTGTAATAACATAATCCCACTACAACCATGAGCAAAAGAAACTTGACAGGGAAAAGATTTGTTTCATCTTCTATTTCCAAGTAATGGTCCATCACTGAAGGAAGCAAGGGCAAGAACTCATCAAAACAGGGCGGAAGCAGAAGCCTTGGAAGGAGTGCTACAGCTTTGCTCCTAACAGCTTACCCAGCCTGCTTCCTTTTACAACACCACCTGCCCAGTGTTGGCACTGCCCACGGTGGGCTCAGCCCTCCCACATCAATCACTAGTCAAGAAAATGTCTGACAGACCTGCCTACAGGTCAGTCTTGTGAAGAAATTTTCTCAGTTTAGAGTTCTTCTACCTGTGATTGTAAATTGTGTCATGTAGACAAAAGCTAATCAGGACATCGTGATACTGTATTCACAGACAGCAGACTGTCTGTAATTTATAGAGTCTGCTTCACAAGTAGAAATAAAATCTATGTTTAAAAAATAGTTATAACTGGGCATAGCTGCACACACCTTTAATCTCAACACTCAAGAGGTAGAAGCAGGAGAATCTCTAATCTATATAGTGAGTCTCTAGTTAGCCAAGGTATATAGTGAAACCCTATCAAAGATAGATAGGGAGAAAGGGTGAGAGAGAGAGGGAGAGAGAGAGAGAGAGAGAGAGAGAAATAAAGAGGGGGAGGACAGAGATACATAGATTCATGGATAGACAGACAGACAGACAATGGATAGATGAAAGCTAGAAAGACAGAGAGACAGAAAAGAAAGGAATGTTTCTTTTCAACCATTAGCCTGAACTCCCTTTAGCTAGGATACAGGTCTCCCCTCTTTAGATTTTCATAGCATTTCGCTTGTGTCCATCTCTACAGGTCAGTGTTGTCTGTCTATGTTGGTCTATGAACTACACAGCATATGCCCCTAGAAGGCAAGTCAAGTGCTACTCATCTTTATTCAGTATTTGTTTAGCACACTAATTCACCTCTCAAGATGACAGATGTAATCCTAGTCATTCTATGTCCTGAATACCTTCCTTCAAGTAAGGATTTCTACAATACTCAATCTTCATTGATCACTACACACAAGGCAATACTGTCTTATGAAGAATTTGTTTACAACACTAAAATACAAAGGGCAATGTTATTATACTTATGGTCAAGAGAGAAAGTTGATCCTGAAGGCTGCCCCAGGAGACTTTCTGTCTATGCTTAGTCTTTTACTCTTTAATTTTTCTCAGTCTACATTCATTGTTAGACTAGCTAATAAAAGCTATACTTTTGACTTATATGGACATATATACATATATAATTTATACATATATATTTAACATGTACATATAAATAATATCTAACTTCAATAGAGCAATTTTCAAAGAGAAAAAGGTGAATGATGAGAAACTACAAGGCAAACTGGCTTCTAAATACTTAGCGTTTATATCCACAGATTAGGGAAGCTCTTGACCTTCATCAGAGAAATTTCTTTTTGCAGTGATGGTGGGTAACACAGAGACATACAACTGATAAAGTGCAGAGATAAGGCCTGTGACGTGCTCAAGCATGGAATATCTTAGCCTTCCCCCCAAGACTCAGAGAACATTCCAGAACAGGAGGTAGAGAAAAAGTAAGAGCCAGAGATTTGGGAAGAACGCTAGAAGTGGCATCTTCTTGATATAACATGGCCGATGCAGCCATGACTGGACTGCAGCTGTGGTTACCTGCACAGCACTGGGCCACAGCATTTCACCTCAGAAGAGGCATCCAGAAGATCCTACCTTCACTGAGAAACTATGTAAAGTTACTGTTGGCTAGTGGGAGAAGCGTCACATCACTCAGTGATGTAGCCACCGATAAGTTGACCACGCCCCAGTAAACAAGCTCCCATTCATGCTCATAAGGGTAGCCATAACTAAATCCAGTGGGTCGTATGTACAAAAGGGCCATAAAAGTAAGAGGCTGTCTTGCTGGGAAGAGGATTTCAGTGGGAAAGTAAGAAGGGCTAAAATAGGTTAAGATTCATTATCTATATGCATGAAGATATCAAAGAATAAAAACAAATATATAAGAAAAACTTTAATGTAAGGAAGAGGTCTATAGGGGAGAAGAATCTAAACAAACTTATTTCTACAGCACATTCAAAGAGCTAACAGATATTTGAGAAGGTGCTGGCATGACTGGTTACTGGGAAGTGTCCATGAAAACTACAATAAGATACATGTGCACTGTTAGTAAGAATGTTAACTATACAACTACTCTGAACAACAGTATAGATGGTTCTCAAAAATTAATAGTACAACTACCATATGACCTAGCAATCCTCTTTCTCAATATGTACTCAAAGCCAGGAGAATAAGCACTCCCCATAGATACCTGTACTGTTCATGGGAGCTATATTATATAGCCAGTATCTGAATGGATGAATAAAGAAAGTACTATAAATGGAGTGTTATTCAGTCTTATAAAAGAAGTATCCCACATGTACAAAAATATGGATTAAACAGGGTGATATCAAACTAAATGAAATAAGCTAAGCATAGAAAAAAAAAATACTGCCTGACCTCGCTTCTTTTAAATGCATTGGGATGCATGTTTAAAATAAAGTTAAAAACACAGAAGGAGGGACTAGAATAGAGATTAATTACCTAAAAGAGACCTGAGGCTTCGGGAGAAATAACTGGAAAAGTACAGTTATGCAGGTAACTAAATTACACTGTACGTTACACTGGAGAGTTGCTTACAGTACAGTTCAGATACTGTTGCTACACACACACACACACACACACACACACACACCAGCCCCACACACCATGTACATACACACACAATAGCATATGTAACCCATATGCGTGCACACATACACACATCCTTTTTAAGGTAACTTGATGTGAAGGCATCTTAGGCATGCTATTTTGTTAGAATGTTTTGGCCATTTCATTAGGCATTCATATGTCAAAACATCACATCATATACTCTGAGCATACATTTAAAGCCCTATGATAAAATAAGGTAATTGGTTGAATTATCAAGTATCAAAGATAAAGCCATGAGGCGCTTCTAGAGGAAGTCGTGGAAAACTGTAAAGAGAAGGTAAGGTTTGAGTTGGAGCATGGGAAAGTTTTAGTATGAAAATTCTAAGATCCTGAGTATGGCCCATCACACTCACGCCTCAAGCGGAATGGAAGCCAGGGGAACCGTAAGAGAACAGAAAAAAAATCATAACCTCCCCAAGGATCAAGCTTCTATATCTCGAACTGAAACCACATTGTCTTTAACCTACTGGTTTTGATGAGCTATGGTGGTTAATCCAAAAAGTAAATACGAGCACCAAGCCTTGCAAGGGGACCAGGTGTCAGCACTGCCACCTCCAACAGACAAGAACTGGGTTTCAGCACATATAACGCTCATCTCTACTCACAAATTCTATTGCTTCTTGGTGTGTTTGATCCCAGAGATTACTACTGCAAATGAGACACTGAAAACCAAAAGTGGATAATGCTGCTAAGATCCCCAGTCTCAAAGTTACATGGTCATTCATTCATAATCTTACAGGGTAGACATTTAGTCACAGCCCAGTATATGTATATTCAAGGAATAAGAAGAGAAACCAAAAGATACAAATTTTAAGTAACTATTTAGTAAAGCTTAACATTAGCAATTATTTTAGAAGGTACTGATATATAATACTATATTCATTGCTGTCCCCAAAGGGGGAAATATTGCTGCCCAAAGGACACACTGTGTCCAGTTGTGGGGTACACAGAGTATGACTGTCAGAGCCACTTCCTAAGACTCTTTTTCAAGTTGTGATCTGGGGAACAACAAGACTGAGAAGGATTGGAGATTTTTTTTTTTTAGGAATGTAGATGCTGGGCCTCACCCAGGACCCGGAATCTGACTGTTAAAAACCTCACATGCACATTGAAGGTGCAGGAGTGTTGCTGGGATTGGGTTTATTTATAAGTTCAGTTGCTAGACAGCTCACCTAGCAAGTGGCAAATCAGACATCTAAGGCACTTTCCAGACTTTTGGGAGAGCCAGGGTCTGAGAACTTGACTTTTGTGAGGTTAAGCACCGGTGAGGCACTACTGTGCTCTTAACTGTGCTTAATTCTGATTAGACTCCAAGTATTTATTCTCTTTGAATAGATCTGATCCTTATTAATAAAGGGATGAGCAGGTCTCTACACAGGGCCAATTTCTACAAAGAAAAATAACTTGAAAGATCCCTCAAATCACCCAAGATCAGCTTCACATCTCTTATCTAAACCAGCACCATGGCAATGCCACCAAAAGTCTGGAGGCAGCCCAGGTGACCGACCTTCAGACATGCCAGGTCATAAGGTTGAGGACAAACCTACAAACATCTCACCATCTTTAACAACAGAACTTTGAGAAACTCAAAATTCAGATGTCGGAACAGCTCTATTATTAGATACCCATGACACATCACACCTCATTAAACTTTAATTCCCATTTTCAAAATCTAGACTGTTTTGAAACAAGGACATAATTCATTTAAAATTCTTTATATAAGAGAAAATATGTTCGGTTCCCCCTTTTCCTCCAAAGAATGCAGGTGTCGGAGACCAATACAGCACTCGCTTGGGACCAACGTCTTCTAAGACATTGGGGGAGTCAAATTGCAGTTCCAGGTACCTGTTAAAGGACTCAGCATCTTCCATAATCTTGTGCTAGTCAATTATGTTCCCCACTGCTGTTAGTTAGACACATCATTAAACTCACCTCTAAGAATCCATGACTATAATTACTGACTCTATTTATACCCATCCTAACAATAGATTATCCATACAAAATAAAGTATCTGTTTGTCCCAACTATATTATACTGAAGTAGATTAAATGTGAAACATTTGCACCATTTCTAGCTTTTCCTTCAGCTTTCAATTCCAGTAACTAAAAAGGCTAAGATTCATATATACACAGTACCTTACTTACTGTTTTTCCAAAAGAAATAGAATCCACACTGTGTATGTGTCTGTCTGTCTGGGTATGTCTAAGTGTGTCTGTGTGTGATAAATGTTCCACCAAAATCTGTAAGTCCCCACATGGTGCCGGTTAAATTCCTATCCATGAAATGAACTTGTTTTTACATTCAGAAACAAAGGTCCATCGATTTTTCCAAAGACTGGCTGCAAATAGTCCTCTCCATGGCCCGCATTTCAAACAGTACACTAAAGCTCTTCCTAGGCAAAGCAAAGGTAGGCGCTTCCTTTCCATAATTAACTTAAATGGACAAAGGCAGGAATAGCTGGCCCTCCTTGCCCACCTATATCAGAGAAAACCAGCTACTTCTCCAAGATCAGGCCAATTAACAGAAAATAACTTAATCTAAAAAAATTAAAAAATACATCATTTAAAAAATTACTTCTAGTACAGATTTCTTCAGAGAGTAAAAAACAAGACCAGGTGCCCGTGACTAATGAAACCTCAGAGCACAAGGAGAGCATTGAAATGCAGCCATTCATCAGGCTGGAGCAACAGAGCAGTGCAAGACTGACTTGCTTCCTTCTGGAAAATGAAGCAACGGTTTCCTGAGAAAGCTGGTTCTAGATTTTTAATATGTTACTATACTGTATATTACACAACACTTTAGACTAAACTTTTTATCAATGGCCAAGGGAGAAATGCAAAGCAAAAGTGGGCTGTCAAAAGCAGTGCTTTCCGGCTGCCCCTCTACCCAAGGCAACACTCCAAGTATTTGGGGTGCCTCACGCAAACTGCAGCTTATACTTCATGGAACCCGCAGAATGGAATGGGACTCTGTTCCACAGAGACAGCAGGGCTAAAACGCAACGCCAGCTTCTTCTCTCCAAACCAATGGCTTCTTTATCACTTAAATACATTTCATCGTGTGCTTCCCCAAGCGGAGGTCATTCTAGAAGTGCACCATGGCTCCCAGAGAGTCAGCTCACTGTTTAAGAGGGAAACGGCTGAATAAAGGCAATCAATAGCTTTTGGAAGACTGCAGTCCTCTTGGCAAAAGGCTTCATGCCTCCTCCTAAGTGACTTTTCCACCCCGGAGGCCACTGAAAGCTTTTAAGGTACAAACAATGGAGATGAGGAAAAGCTACTAAATTTTTTAAAGGCCTTAAAAAATCCTTCATCAAATAGGACAGTTTCCAGTAAAACTATGCTAGGTCTCAGTAAGACAATGCTCCAAAAGGGTCAGGGCAGGAATAATGAGGGGGAAATACAACCCAGGTTTTGTTCCTGCCCCAGAGATCACAATTTCACCAATTCTGTGTGACACTGTAAATAAAGGGATCCACGAAACTTTTTGTGGTCTTCATTGACCCACGCTTGCTCTGAGACACCAGTCACAAAGAAACAATACGAAGATACAAGTTCAGTGAATACGGTGGTCAAAACGCCTCTCTCCTCTTGGCGATGATGGGGTCATGCTGCTACTGCATGAGCCATATGAGACATGACTTTGTCATAAACAGAAAACTCAGAGGTCATTTCTAGAACAACTCCTAACTCTGCTGTTATAAACACAGCAAATCCAGGGCCTCTCTAGTGATGACACCACCAATGACAAGAGGTCAGTGAATCCTCAGCGATGACCCCACTAATGATGGGAATGGGGGACCTACTCTAGATTAGGTCTGTGATCTCAGTCCTCAGGGAGCTGAGGTAGGGTAACTGCCTTGAATTTGATACCAATCTGGATTAAGGCTCAAGATTCTATTTCAAAATAGAACAGTAAGTCCCCGGTAGGAGGTGAGGTAGTGATACAGCCTGTCTGTCGGTCAGGCAGTCTTCTACCTTGTCAGTAAGAAGCTCTCATACTTCCTATGGGAAGCATTCCTCAAGAGTAGAGGCAGCTGTGGAGGGATTTAAGAAGAAGTCCACATGTCCCGTATGTCACCAAGAGAGAAATTCATTTAAGTACCTGGCCTTAGCTTTGACATGGGATTTGAATGTCACAAAAACATTTGTCTTGAAGGGAGACAGAGCAAGATATCATTTGGGGGACTCATTAGCACTTTTATTTGTGTCCAACAACAAAATAACATTAACATTTATTTCTAAAATCAAAACAATTTATAAAGGATGTAATCAGTCAGTGAAGCACTTGCACACTTGGTGTAGATAAACATGGGAAGCTGAGCTCTCAAATGCCCAGCTTTCCTCCTGCCCTCTCTGTGAACTCGAGCAAAAGAGGCCTTCTGTGTGCCAAATGCTCACTGGGAGGAAATTACAAAATGAGCTCTAAAGAAAAGTTGTTTGTTTGTTTGTTGAGACATGGTCTCATTGTGCAGCTGAGGCTGGCTTTGAACTCTTGATCTTCTCAAATTCTTGGAATGACAGGCATGGGGCACCAGACTAGGCCTAACACATTTTTGTTCGGGAACATGCTCTCTCTCTCTCTCTCTCTCTCTCTCTCTCTCTCTCTCTCTCTCTCTCTCCTTTCTATCTCTCACTCATCAGAACCCCAAGACATTAAGCAAATGCTGATGTGATGGGCAGGTTGAAATCAAAAGCAATGTTCAAGAACTAGGGGAAAAAACCTTAAGATTATACTTAATGTTTAATATGCACTTGCATAAAAATGCCTTTACATAACACAGTACCATATAAAAATGAATACAACTACATAAATATCTTAAGATTTATTTTTTTTAATTATGTGTGTGTTTATGGAGGGGGTTGTACAGCCGCATGCAGGTGCCCAGCGAGGCAAAACAGGGTATCGGATCCTATGCCTGGAATTCACCCTATATGAGTGTTGGTTATAAAGATTAAAATAATTCATTAACTGGAAAAAATATGTTCTTTTTATGTTGACTTTTCTAAAACCTTTCATGAACAATAAATTTCATTAATTTTAATGGTGATGTGAATGAAGTAGAGTATATAAAAGTTATAACAAACAGGTGCTCTAGATGTATTCTCTCCCCCTCTGTGTGTGCCAGGATGAGAGTGTGCTGGGCCATACACCTTTGTGATATGCCAAACCTACAATGTGGATCCTCCATCATTTACCACCATATAGCATAAGGAGATCTCATTTACTATATTAAGATATTGCTAGCATCCATTTAAACGCATGTCTACTTGGCAAATAATACACATTCTGCCTTCTGGAATGTTCAAGTATTCCATTTACCTCTAGTAATTTACCTAGCAAGTTGTAGTGGGATCAGGGGAGCCCAGGAAGAGGCAGCTGGTAGTCCCCTGGAGGGACACTGGACCTGGCTGGCTTTAGCAAAGCCCATGCCTCCTGTGCACTGTATTTCACTGATGCTAGTAAGTTTAGTAAAATGAGACCTTTTGAACTGAAGCTTGGGTAATCCTTTTTAAAAATCCTCAGTAAGGTGACAGCTATACCAGGCATTCACCCAGGACCTCACCATGCTGTCTTCAAGGCTCATAATCCCCGAGCTACAACACACTGTACACCCAATCTCAACATAAAATTCCTCCTTCAATTCCATGCTTTGTACCCACACCCCAAACCCCAGTTAGGGAGACTTATGATTTCTAAAGCCGAGCCAGTATAAGCACTCCTTTCTACTTTGAGAACTACTAAGGGCTGGTATGCCCTGTGTCTTGCTCCAACCCCCTGGTGTGAGAAAGTTGCTAAGCACAGAGAAGAAGCTATGTAGAGATACATGATCACCCAATTAGATACAAGCTCACAGTTGCTAATCCTCAGCTTATGAATATATTAAACACGGAGATCTTAATTATGACTGGTATTATATGTATAATGCTGAGATAACTGAGAGAAGAGCCTTTTCTGTCTAAACTGTTCTCAGAAGAATTAAATTATTATTTTCTGGGAAAACAGGGTCTACTATCAATGCCGAGTTCAGCGGTTCATGGGTATTAAGAAATCCAGTGAGAGCTAGCAACACACCATGCACTTCTGATGATCTGAGTTTGACCCCCAGAACCCATGTAAAGGTAGAAGGTGTTTACAGAGTTGTCCTGTGACCTACACATGCACCAGGGAATATATGGACACATACACACAATAATAATAAATTAAATAAAAGTTAAAAATACATCCAGTTAAACTCTTTGTATTGTTACAAGTAGTATATAGTCAAGTTAAAATAATTTTATCTTTTTATTAATTTCAAAAGATATATTTAAACAGAATGGTTAGGAAGAAAATGGTTTTTACCACAAATGTTTTACTCCCATATTTTATAGGAGCCACTTAAAAAAAAAATATGGGAAAAAACAGGGAACTTAGAAGAGAACACACTCAAGTCACAAAAAAACAAAACAAAACAAAACAACTACCTTTAAACACACTTTCCGCCCCCATCCAGCACAGTCTCTCCTCTCTCGGAGAAATGAAAGCCAACAGAAAAGGGGCTGTAGTCCCCTTGCTACCATCGCGGGCAGAGCAAGGAGTGAGAAAGAACAGTCCCTGGAGGCTCAGGGAAACCTGCATTCAGCAGCTCCAAGTCTTAGGCAACATCTAAGCATCCTCAAAGATGCTATGAAAGTACTAACGGGTGAGTGCACAGCCCTGTGAACACACAATTAAAACCCACAACAGTTCTGGGGGAGGGTGATGTCTGTAGCACCTGGGGAGCACAGCAGAGCCTTTCCATAAAGTGGGAAGGATAAAGATGTTGCACATTGACAGCATGGCAGGGTAGGGTGCCTGGGGAAAGGTGGAGATTTGACTGTCAGGCTCTGAATAGGTCTGGGGAGGGAATGGGAGAAAGAAGATTGATAATAAAGACAGGAGTTGGTTCATGGACAGCTTTACTGAGATCCTATAAACCACTGATATCAACAGAGATGCAGAGGCAACAGATGTGATTAGTGTCACATCCCTAGGAACAGAAGAAATGGGGCTGGAAGCAAAGCAGTTGGCACAGCAGAGGTCCACCACGCAAGAGAGGGTGGTGAGGGTCTAGGACAATATACCGAATAAGAGGGTACCACAGTCTTAAGAGACCTTAGGGTAAGAAAGGAAGAAAAATCTAGGCCAATTCAAAGGTGTTGTGGGCTGAGCAGAAATTACCCAAATATAGTCTTTGAGGTGTTAATCCAGATGAGGAAGATAAGGAGTAGATAAAAGATGCACAGGGCTGAGGCAAAGAACAGACAGATTTGCAGGCCAGAAACTAGAGATGAAGAATCACACAAGCGGTGAAAGAGAAGTATAGTAATTAAGGATGGTGTGAGGCAGTCTACATTCTTAACTCATGCACAACTGAACTAAGATAAAAGTCAAAAGCCTGACTTACAAAAAATACACATTTGCATATGCAAAGCACTACACCTCAGAGGAATTAATTATTTTTTGAATTTCATCTATGAACTGATTAAGACTTCTAGAATAAAGCAAGAATTGAAGAGGACAGCAGTTGAGAAATGGGTAGCCAACTGGAGAGATTACTCAGTGGCTGGGAGCACCTGCTGCTCTTGCAGAGACCCAGCAACCTCGTTCCTGCTCACAGCTGGCTCCAAAAGATTCAAGGCATCTTCTGATCATCACAGGCACCAAGCATGCATGTGGTGCATACACACACACACACATGGGCAAAACTCATAAAATAAAAATTTAAAAAGAGGCAACAGAAGAAAATGCTGGATCAATAGCAAAGTCTAGACTATGACTGTAGACTACCCTTTCTAGAAATGTATAGCGGGGATCCTGGGAAGGACAAAGAAACAGTCTATTTCAAAGCCAGGTGTTGACTTCTTGGATCTCTTGCAGTTTTTTGTTTTAAAAAATATTTCCTACTGGAAACTTAGTATACACACACATGTGGTGATATGTTATATATTTAATAAAACCAGTCTGAAACATCAGAAGACAGAGCCATCTCCCCAGCCTTTTTTGTTTGTTTGTTTTGTTTTTGAGGCAGGGTTTTCTGTGTAACAGTCCTGGCTGTCCTGGAACTTGCTTTGTAGACCAGGCTGGTCTTGAACTCAGAGATCCTGCTACCTCTGCCTCCCAAGTGCTGGGACTAATGGCATGTGCCACCTCTGCCTAGCTTTACTGTGGATCTCTTCTCTGATATTCCAGACTGGTTTTTATTAAATATATAACATATCAACACACACATACAGAAGAAAGAACAGTAAAACACAGCCCCTTGTCTAACTTTTAAACTCAGCAGCTGCACCACCACCCCGTGATCTCACTCCTAATTGGTTAAGAGACTGTTTCTAAAAGGACCACTTAAAAAAAATAATAATAACTACAGCATTATCAGATCCTGAAAGTCCTTAAAAACATTAAAAATGGAGTTAGTGTTTAGTACTAAATTCCCCTTTCCATCAGGACCCAAACCATCCTTTATTATTGCCCTCTTTCCAGCTGTAAGTTTCCTCTGCATGAGTGCTTGTTCTGTTCTTGGTCATCTGACCTGGAAAGCTTTGTTTTGTTGATTCAAACTATAAAGTATTCTCTCATGTGCCCACTCTATTCCTTCATATTGTGTGCACTGGCACCTGGCTATAGATGCCTGATCACATTCCTGTTCAGTAGTTTGACAAATATCATTTATAAAGACTAATGAGTTCTATCAAGATATATAAAAAGAGGATGTTTTATTTTTAATAAAGTTGGAGTGGATTGAAGAGGCAGCGTAATCAGAAAAGTAGGTATCTGCCATGCAAGAGTGAGGATCTCAAGATTCCACGTTAATAAAAAAAAGAGGAGGAGGAGGAAGGGGAGGGA